>PVLD010018895.1:0-37849 GCA_004027595.1 Dinomys branickii
GGCTCTGGCCCCTGGCTGGATTCAAACTGGAGCATTCAAATTGAGAGGCAAACGATAGGTGGTAAAGTGTGGACGGTACTCTGGCTGCAGGGATGGAGAAAACTCAGGAGAGAGGTCAGTTTTATATCAACAGGTAGTGCAGTTTTAGGGATTGAGCAGACTCAAAACTTGCAGGAAATTGCCAGGAGAGATGGGAAAGAGGAGCTGCAGCATAAAAGAAGGAGTCACTTCCTTGGGTCTGAGTGTGGCATACGCTACCCAAAGAGGCAGGGGAGGACACAGTGCATCCTGGAGGGCAGATTAACACACCTGGCACGACTCAGAGGGGAAAGTTCAGGGGCATAGCTTTGGGCCAGGCCAGGCATGGGCTGGGTTGACAAGGGCCACACAAACCTGTTGCAGCACTTACCCAGCTTCACACAGTCCAGGGAAACCAAGCCTTTGTCTTTTCTCTGTTGATACTACCATTTTATTCTCACAGTGAGCAAGGCTGTATTATCCAGAGAGATACATTTATTCCAGGTGACACACCCGGCCAGTATACCATGGATGATGTTACCGGTGAGTCCTGGGTAAGAAAGGCCTGGGGTTGAAGATCAAGGACAGGGTTCCTTTGGAATGGTCACAGGCCTCCCTGTTGTTCCACACAGATGGGTTGGGAGGGGAGCTCCGCCTGACTGGTTGAGGAGGAAGGATACAGTCCCTTCCTTCTGGTCAGGAAAGTTTGACCCTTGAATTCCACACTCCAGGTTACAAGGGACTACAGAACTTCACCATGAAAGTGGTAGAAACTGACTACAACAATTCCGCTGTGGTGTTCTACCAGGCAACCGTTGACAACAAAGAGTACATGGAGTGTGTCCTCTATGGTAGGTCACCCCGCCATCCCCTCACGGTCCTGGTTCTTAGTCACACCCGTGGGAGAGGGCCCCAAACCCCAGGAAAGGTTTCTCAAGTTCCAGCGCCCCTCTCAGGTGGAGGTCTATCCTCAGACCCTCCATAGGAAAGGGAAATGGGCCTTTCTTTGCTCATTCAACATTATGTATGGAATGAGCCTGGGGTTGTGGCCCTAGCATGTTCTTATAGTACTGGGTCGAGTGAGGCAGAAGGACTGAAAGTTTCAAGCCAGCCTGAACTACACATTGAGACACAATCTCAAAGGACTGAAAATAAATTGCAGAGCTCTCTTTGTTGCCCCCTTATCACTTTCTGGGCCATAGGGAAGAACCGGACTATGAGCTCTGACCTGCTGTGGAACTTCACTAACTTGGCCACGTCTATGGACTTCAATCCTGAGCACATCACCTTCACTGTTCTCAGAGGTGCGATGAGCTGGGGTGAGGGGAAGGGCATATTGGGATTGTCCATGTCTGGTGCTGCCGCACCAAGTAAAGGGGGGAAGAGACATTTTTTCCTGGTCCAGTCTCTGATGTAATAATGGCTATCAGCCCTCAGGGAATCTAGTGCCAAGTTCTTTCCCTGACAGTTCATCAAACACCATCCAGATGTCAGTATAAACACAGATCCCCATTTCCCCATCTCAGTTCCCTAGGCCCCCTCCACCTCATATCTTCGGACTGGCCCCACTGCTCCATCTACTCCTTGCCCTGGAGTTTGCACATTCCTAACATGGGAGATGGTCTCCCTTTCAAGTAACATGGCCAGGGCAGGGGCTTTACCCAAGGCACATAGGGGCACTGGCAGTGGAGCTACCACAGCCAGAGACTTTTATTATGTCCAGACCAGAGACTTTTATTATGTCCAGGTTAGTGTGAGGCTTAGCATTTCAAATTTCCGAACCACATGTCCTGAATTCAGGAAACCCTCAGATCCTCTTTAGCTTTGCCTGGTTAAGCCTGTGGCAGCTGAGAGAAGTGAAGGGACCTTGGCACCGAAATGTCATCATACATTCATTATGTCTCTGCCTCTGTCTTTCTTTCTCATCTTTCTCTCTTACTCTCTCTCTCTCTCTCTGTGTCTGTCTGTCTCTCTCTCTCTCTCTGTCTCTCTCTCTCTCTCTCACACACACACACACACACATGCACACACACACGCATACACACAAATATGCATACACAAATACCAAAACCCACCCCTACCTGCACTAATATTTTTTCTCTCCCACAGCTCCATGCACGGTTGACAAGGCTGACTGAACAGACAGTAAGTACGGCTGGACAGGGGCTGATGGGAGGCCGGGGGGGGGGGCGCTGGAGGTCTTGGGGCCACCTTTGCTCTTCCCATGCCCCAGCTCCAAACCCCAGCCCATTCATTCTACTGTCCCTTCTTAGGCACCTACTGTCTCTACATACTGTGCTTCTCTTGTCAGTTCAGCTCAAGGTGCCATCCGGTTGAACCACAGTGCACAATGTCAGTGAGAGAGCTGGAAGACACTTCTCACTGCCCATCCTTCTCTTCCAACGTGCACTGCTGGGCAAACTGAACTTCTCTTCTAAATAAACACTCGGCACTGAGACTCCAAGGGTGTGCTCCTTGTGTCCTGGTCCGTGAGGTCAGGGAAGAGCAAAGATGGGCTCCAGCAGCTTCGCCCACAGGAACTGCTCTCCCCAGAGCCCGGCCTGGCGTTAGGGTGCTCAGAGGGGGAACAAAGCAGAATTCCAGACCCTCGGCCACCATCATTGCCACAGGCTGCCGTGAGGATGTCCTGGACAGACCTGTGCTGTACTCATTCCCCTCTTACCTGGGCACACCAAGTACCAACATCGAGCTTGCGTCCTCAGCAGCCTGAGAGAAGTCGCCCATCCAAGAGAAGCCCTTTTGGGAGTACCTCAGGCCCACACTTGGTCACCTGCAACAGGTTCTGCAGGAGAAACCCTGTCAAGGCTGGGTAGTGGAAGGGTCCTGGAGGGGGGTGCCAGGCACAGAGACCCATAGCTCTCCAGACGCCTGTGGATGCTGTTTCAGGGTAACTAAGACAGGAGGGTGAATGGTGAGTGGGGCAGAGTCTGAGCACTACTGTCAGCAGAGGGTGAGTAAGTGAGGTCTCATCCTGACACCCATGACCTGTGGACCTGATCCTCACTATTTGACCTTGTTAGTTGGGGACTATGTCCATCCTAACCTATTCATAGTGTTTCCCCCACCAGGTGGTTGTCCAGATCACCTGGGAGTGTTTTCTGAAGCCAAGGCAGGGCCAAGAGTTTTAGAGTAATAAGTTTCCTGGAACCCAGCGTCCTGGGAGAAGACAAACATGCCTGGGTCTGTGTCTGATCTGAGTGGCCCCAGTGCCCACACTGGCAACACCGGCTCCCACACTGCCAATGGGTTCAACACACAGGAATTATTTTTGCCTCTTCCTCATCCTTATATGTGTAATATTCTGAGTGTGGTGACTCTGAAAGGCTCCAGCTTCCCACCACATAGACACAGAAATTGTCATGTGCATTCTGATTTTCAAGCAGTGATGGCATTCATCCCACCCACCCCACTGAACAAAACAGAGACCAAGCCCCCAGCAGGTGTCACAAATCTGGCCAGACATGGTGTCACTTGAGTGTCTGTCTGTGGATGAGAACTGTGTCTCACTCATAGAGATTACAGGCAAATAAAAGACATGTGGTGTCTGCGTGCAGTGCCCCGTTACCTGGCTGTGGAGACAGTCACCACCCTGCCTCCCTGGCCCTTTGGATCTCCTATGGGCAGCTAAACTTGTTTCTGACCTTAGTCAGAAATTAGTTTTCCTTTTCCCTTCCTTGTTTTTTCTTTCACCCCATCATAGTTTCTCTTTCCTTTTGCACAGTTTCTTCTCTTTAAAATAAAAGTTTTAAAAAATCAGAGAAGCAAAGAAAGAAAAGATAGAAAACAAAAACAAAAGCAAGCACACAGGAAAGGAGAGAAAAAAGAAAGAAAGAAAGAAAGAAAGAAAGAAAGAAGGAAGGAAGGAAGGAAGGTAGGAAGGAAGGAAGGAAAGAAAGCAAGCAAGCAGCAAGCAAGCAGTTTACCACCCTTTCTCCTCCTGGGACTCTGAGGATCAAACTCTCTGGGAACAGAGAGGTCTGTGTGTCCCTCCCTGGGTGGCTGAAGCTATGGGAGTCCCATTGGCACTGTCACAGTTTGTCAAAACCAGCAGTTTTAAACAGCAGGCCTGCATTTTCTTCACATTCTGGAATTGAGAGTTTCAACGTTTTACCCGATTGAGACCACAGTGCCCAAGTATGTGCTCCCTGGCAGTGGCTAGGTAAGTATCCAACTCCCTGCCTTTGCAAGCTTCTGTGGTTCTTTCATTTCTTGGCTTGGTAGCCCCTTGTTCCACATTCAAAGATACAGTGGTGCAGCAACCAAAAGCACTATGTAACCTATGTCCTCACTTTGAGGTAAGGAAGGTCAGCTGAAACACCGTTGTCTGAAATCCATGGTTCCCTGTTGCCACCTATGATCAGGCCTGTGATGCAGCCTAGGATCTACTTTTGACTTTCATTCTTGAGTTCAGTTTCCATCTACTGGTTTCGCCATCAAGCTCACTGGTTTTGGCATGAATGAAGCTGGGCTCTGTTTTGGCACTGCCCATAGTGTGCTGGAGCCCCGACATCTGGGCACATTGGGAAGCTCATGCTGAGACTGGACATGGGAACCTAAACCCAGGGTGAGAACTTCAAGGAAGCAGGTGACACAAGGAGGCTGCTGAGATGCACTTTGCTTTGTTAAGCTGTCCTGAAAGGGGAAGAAGTGCAGGGACGGGGCTGGCAAAGGACAGATGAGCACTCCTTGCACACCCTCACCTTGGGCTCCTGGTTCTCTTGGAGCTGTCTTGGAGGTGCAGAGGGAACATATGTGGGATGAGACATTAGACCACAGCATATCTGGTGGCTTTAAAGGGCAAAATAGACTTGAGACCAAAGGAAAATATGGGGGGACACTTTAACTTCCAGACAGAAGCTGGCAACTTTGTTATACAAAGAGTATAATCAGTCAGATTGAAAAAGGAGAATATGAAAAGCTCTAAGTACAAAGGGGTATTTTATATACCTCTAAAATCCCCTTGTGGCTCAAGGGAGCCCAGGGGTCCACAGGCTCGACCCTTGTATCATCACTCACTACTCCCTAGGTCCCCGCTGTCCTCTGGTCTAACCGGCGCTTTCAGACAAAGGCTATAACTTTTATTTCTGGGACTTGTACTGAATATGAGCTTTTTCTGCATGACTAGCAGGGGTACCTAGACTGATCAGTGATGAAAATCAGAGCACAGCAGCCCCTGTGGGCAGTTCCAATAAGTTTTGATGGCGTTGTACATGTGGACTAACTTTGTTTTCCTTTCTTCATCTCTTTCCAAAAGTACACAAGAGACATCTTAAAGACACCTAATAAATCTTATATGATTGTGGGTAACTCACTCTCCATCACAGTTTGTGTCTGGATGTCCCCCAAAGCTTCATGCAGTCATGGGTGGGCTTCTATAGTTTTTGATTGACTCATGGTCCAATGCTCAGATTATGGGTGTGAGTGCTACACCCACCCTGGGGTGGACCTGCATACAATGTAAGGGAGGGAAAGAGGCTTGAAATTTTTGTTTCTCCCTTTATCACTCTTGTTGCTTTTGCTGCTTTTCACTGCCATGAACAGTTTCCCTCTGCCATGTGCCACTCTGCCTCGAAGCCAGCCTAGTATGGACTAAAACCTCCACAAAATGTGAGCTGAATAACCTTTCCTTCCTTAATTCTAGGAATCAGGTATTTTGTCTCAGCAAGAAGAGAAAAGTAACCAAGACACTGTCTATTCCCAAATATCTCCTTTAGATTCAAACTGTCAAAGCTCTTCTCTCGCCCTTCTGATTCTTATGGGTGATAAGTCTATAATGTCAACTAGCACAAAAGGCATTTACAAGAGTTTAAAATCTTAAAGGAAATACTGTTGTGATTTACAACAAAATGTGGGAACACTAATTTATAACCTCATGGTGGAGATTCTAACTAGTATACTTTTAGTTTTAAACCAGGGACTCTAAAAAGAGTATTATATTAGAACATGTCAAATATATCTAACATTGCACTTTGATAGGCTACAAGTATATTTACATGTTCTGTATGTTATGTTTTCTATTCATCTTCCCATTCATCTTTTTTAATATGGTGAATACACTGAAATCTGTTTTTAATAATTTTTATCTAATATAAATTTTATATTTATTTTTATTTTGATCTTGTAAACTACTATGGCGCTTATGAGATGAAGGTTAGAGGCTTAGAGGCTTAACATTTGGTCATACAAAGTTTATATGTGTTTTATGTCTATATTTAAATTTCTGTGCTAACATTCAGATGCATATTATGCTGGAAAAAGTCTTAACTAAGTTCATTTATGTAGAGAGACTGTTGATACTTGCCCACATGCTTCTTGGTTTATGCAGTTTAACAGTGAGCTAATTTAAATAAATTAGTAAAAGTAAAGAAGACTTCAAAGCAGCCCCGGCCACTGTGGACCTCTCAGTTGGCAGGTGAGGCCAGCCCCCCCTGAACCAGCTGCCTGAGCATCCCGGAGCAGTGGCCCCTGTCTGGCCACCATTGGGTTCATGACTGAGGCCCACAAGTTTTCCATCAATGGCCTGGGGACCCTGGCAGTGAAGGCCAGCATTCCCCAACCATTGCAGTTATGGTCTGAGCCATGCACTCCACAAATGGCTTGGGGATCCCAGTCCCAATTTTCCACTGCTCTCTACCATCTTGGGATAAGTGTGACATCCAGGTAAACTAGGGTTCCTAGACACCTTTGTTGAGCTGCTTGGGAAGTGTGTGGCTCAGCACTTTCCTTTTGACACCCAAAATGACAATATGTAGGAGCAAAATGCAGTCTCAGAACTCAACTCAACCCAGAACAAGTCCAGGAGTCACCGACATAGGAGAACTTGGAAGTCATAATCCTGAAATCTCTGAAATGATCACAACTGAAGTAAAGAAACAACTCTATCAGGCCATAGAAGAAATCAGATCAGAAATAGTCTCCCAGATAAAAAAAGAAAGGAACATCAATAATGAAAGAACTGCTCAGCACATTTAAAGAAGACATATGTAAAAAACAGATGAAAATAGGAAAATGATGAAAACATTAAATGAATAATACAGGACAGAATCAGAATGCGTGAAGCAGATTCAAAGAAATATCCAAGAAATCAAAACTTCCATTGAAAGCTGGCAAAACCGCTTAAATGTAGCCAATGATCATGAAATGAAGGATCTCTTATAAATAACAAAGAATCATAAAATGTCAATTCAACAACTGCAAGATGATGCAAAGAAAAGCAATGTAAGATAAATAGGCATCAGTGAAATAGCAAAAGTCAATACAAAAGACATTAGAAGTATTTGCAGAAGTCATAGCAGAAAATTTCCGAAGCATGGAAAAAGAATGTGACATATAGATAAGTGAGGCATATAGAACCCCAATCAGCCATAACCAAAATAAAATGACATATAATAGTCAAGAGTCTAGATAACCAGAAAAGAAACAGAATATTAAAAGTCATTAGAAAAAAGAAACAGATCACCTATAAAGGAAAGCCCATCAGAATCACGGCAGATTTCTCAACATAAACCATCAAATTAAGATCTTGAAGTATTCCAGGTCTTAAAACAAAATAATCTCCAGCCCAGATCGATGTATCCTGCAAAACTATTCTTCAAATTTAATGGAGAAATAAAATATTTCCACAACAAAGAACAACTGAAGAACTTCATAAGCACCAAACCAACCCTACAAAGAGTATTGAAAGATATTCTAAATGAGATAGAACTGACCACAATTCCAAGAACAACAATAGCAAGGAACCACCTCACAGAACAACCAATTAAACAGAGAGCAAATGTAGGAAACCAACAAAAGGTAAATAACATGAAAAAGAGAAGCCAACCCATTTCAGTTATAACCATTAATGTAAATGGCCTCAATTCACCAATCAAAAAACGCATATTGGCAGAGTGGAATTACTACAGATTTTATAGAAATTCAGGAGATCATCAATACCTACTTTGAAAATCTTTACTCCAATAGGATGGAGAACAGAAGAAATCTACAGATTCTAAGATAAGTATGAATTACCCAAGTTGAATTAAGAGGATATACAAATCTTGAATAACTTAATATCAATTATGGAAGTTGAAAATGTGATTAAAAATGTACTGACAAAGAAAAGTCCAGGTCCTGATGGATCTACAGCTAAATTCTACAAGACATTCAGAGAAGATTTAAAGCCAACACTCCTCAAAATCTTTAATGAAATTGAAAAGGAAGCAATTTTCCCTAATTCATTTCTGGAGGCAAGTGTTGTATTGATACCAAAAGCAGAGAGAGACCAAACCAAAAAAGAGAACTATTGACCAATCTCCCTAATGAAAATAGATACAAAGATACTCAATAAAATGCTAGCAAACAGAATTCAGCAAATCATCAAGAATATAATACACCATGATCAAGAGGGATTCATCACAGGGATTCTGGGATGGTTTAATATATGTAAATCAATCAATGTAATAGGCCATATCAACAAAGCCAAAGAGAAAAATTCATATAATCATCTCGATGCAGAAAAATCTTTTGACAAAGTCCAACATTCATTCATGATTAAAACCCTACAGAAAATAGGAATCGATGGTCTTTACCTCAACCTGATCAAAGCCACCTACAACAAACCAACAGATAATATCATACTAAATGGACAAAAACTAAAAGCTTTCACTTTAAAAAGGGGACGAAACAAGGATGTCCACTGTCACCTCTCTTATTCAATATAGTTCTGGAAACATTTGCCAGAGCAATTACAAAATGAGGAATAAGAATAGGAATAAGGAATAATAAGGAATAAAAGGAAGAAGAATAGGGAAGGAAGAAGAAATTATTATTATTCACAGGTGACATGATACTCTACATGGAAGACCCTAAAAACTCCACCAGAAGACTCCTACAATTAATTAATGCATGTAGTAGCATAGCTGGATACAAAGTCAACACTCAAAAATCAATAGCATTCCTATACACAGACAACAAAGATACCGAGAAAGAAACTACAGAAACCATACCTTTTATAATATCATCAAAAAATTAAAATATTTAAGAATCAGTCTGACAAAAGCAGTAAAAGTTCTATACAGCAAAAACTACAGTACTCTGACAGAAGATATTGAAGAAGTTTTCAGAAAATAGAAAGATATTACTTGCTCATGGATAGGAAGAACCAGCATTGTGAAAATGGCCATACTGTCAAAATTGTTGTACAGATTCGATGCAATCCCAATTAAAATACCATTAGAATACCTCATTAATCTTGAGAAAATATTCCTAAAATTCATCTGTGTCTTGGTTACTTTTCTCTTGTTGCTAAGAGAAAATGCCCAACACCCAAAATGAAGGAATGAAAGGTTTAGGTAGCTTACAGTTTGTGCAGGTTTCAGTCCATAGTTTGCTGGTTCTGAGGCTGAGTGGCACATGGTAGAGGGCAAATGTTCATGGCAGCAGAGCACAGGAAAAACAACCAGCAAAAGAAAGGAATGGCAGGTCAGCAGCCTCCTTCCTTCACTTACATTGTAAAGAGGCTGCCCCCACCCAGGGGACGAGTAGCACTTACATAATCTCCATGCCTTCCTCTTCCACAGGCTCAGGCTGTATACAAAGTAAGCACCCTGCTGAGTCACTCAGCCAAACCTCTAGACTCCCCAAGTTGACACAATGTATCAACCATAACAATCTGGAACCAGAAGAGACCCAGAGTAGGAAAAGCAATCCTGGACGACAAAGACAAGGCATGTGGCAGCACAATCCCTGACTTAAAATTATACTACAAAGCTACTGTGATAAAATCAGTATGGTACTGGCAGAAAAAGAGACATGAGATTCATTGGAACAGAGAAAGATGCATCCACAACCACACACACACTCAGCCACCTTATCTTTCACAAAGGGACCCAACAAGTTCACTGGAAGAAAGATAGCCTCTTTAATAAATGGTGCTGGAGAAACTGGTTCAGCACATGTCAAAGACTGAAACTAGGTCCATATCTATCATCATGCTCCAAACTCAAGTCAAAATGAATTACAGATTTAAATGTTAAAAGAAATACTAAATGTACTGGAAGAGAAAGTAGGTAAAAATCTTGAAGACACAAGGGTAGGCACAGAGTTACTGAAAAAAAAACCAAACTTCTCGTGAAATATTTCAAAGAATCAACAACTGGGATCTCATCTTACTGAAACATATTTGCACATCTAAAGAAATCTCCAGCAGAGTAAAAAGAAAACCCACAAATGGAAAAAAATGCTAGCTGACTGTCCTTCAGACACAGGGCTCCTATCTAGAACATAGAAAGAATTAAATAACATCAGCCCCTCATAATTCAAAGATCAATACAAAAATGGGCCTTTGGGATGAACACAGACTTCTCAGACAAAGAAATAGAAATGATAAATACATGAGAAATGTTCAACATCATTATGCATTCATGAAATTCAAATTAAAACAACACTGAGATTCTGTTTCACTGCGGTAAGAATGGCTGTCATTAAGAAATCAACCAATAACAAGTGCTGGCAAGGCTGTGGAGAAAAAGGAACGCTTCTCCACTACTGGTGGGAATGTAGACTGGTAAAACCACTGTGGAAGTCAGTTTGGAGATTCTTCAGTAAATTAGGGCTAGAAGTCCCGTTCAGTCCAGCTATTCCCCTTCTGGGTATTTTCCCAGAACTGAGAACATCATATCACAGTGATATATGTGCGCCCATGTTTATTGCAGTGCAATTTGTAATAGGTAAATCATGGAAGCAACTGAAATGACCATCCGCTGAGGAATGGATAAAAAAGCTGTGGTATTTTTATATAATGGAATATTACTTAGCTATAAAGAAAGATAATCTTCAGGCTTTTATAGGAAAATGGACACAACTAGAGACCATACTCATAAGTGAAATAAATCAGACCTGCATATATAAACACTGTATTACCTCATTAGTGTTACAACCTGAAAGAGTGACTAAAATCTAGGAGGTACAATAGACATTGTGAATGGGAAGAAAACTGCTCAACAGGAAAGAACAACTGGGATGAGGGAAGAGAGAAAAGAATGAAGGGGAAAATATGTGTATGTATGTATATATATATATATATATATATATACATATATATATATATAATGTATAGAGAGAGAGAGAGGGAGGGAGAGAAGATAGCTAACATAGTTGTACTACTGACTTTGATTGCTCTATTGAAAGGAACCGTTAATATTTAAGTACATGATCAATCTTTTATGTCTATGTTTGTTTATCTGATATCCAAATTGTTTATTGATATCCAAATTGAGGGTATCACTATGCAACACAAAAACCATTCTTAATTTCCTATCACCTTGTCTGAGATTCTGTATTGCTTGTATTGTTTTTGTGTTATTTTCTAAATGTATTTGTGTTTGTTAAGATGGTTTTGTCCTTTTATCTTTAAAATAAAAAACAGTAAAAAAGACTTTAAAGTTGATGACATCTTCCCTTTCAGATCTGTAGACAAATTGATATATAAATTGCTTTATAAATACAATGTCTATTTTTTACAGTATACAATAATTATACAGTAATTCAAAATAAAATGGATAGATAGGTAGATGATAGGTAGATGATAGATAGATAGATAGATAGATAGATAGATAGATAGGTAGATAGATAGGATTATAGTAAAAAACATATTAACTGTTATGAGTGAGTCTCACAATTTGTCCACAGGGATTATTCACAAAACTAAGTGGGGATGATGATACACCTAAATAAATATTAGTATATATATCATGCTAATATATTTACTTTGAGTATGATGAAAAAGTTAAGTTCTCCTAATTCCTATCCAACTTCTAGAGTTCACTATCCATTTTTCCCAATTTGACGACCTGGTGATGAGAAGAGGGCAAACACCAGCTGACCTAGTTAAGACCACCTGCAAGCGTTCTAGACCAAAACGCAGCCACAAGGACTGCTGAAACAGGAGGGACTCACTATACCCAAGTACAGGAACCCATGGTATCACATTGGCAGGTATCAGGGTCACCTGAGAAACTGTTTAATGCTGACTCTAGGAAAGACAAAAGCAGGAGCTCTTCCCCTCTCTGGAAACTGATTAGCCTAAAATTCAAAAAATAGAGGTGGAGCCAGGGGATGAGCAAATTGAAAAGTAACTCTGGACTCCCCTCCTAGGCTGATAATGAAAGTAACTGAAACCACATCCTAACTTTCAAACTTGGTGCCTGCCAAGTATTGTCTTGTGAAAGATTGAATGTTGCATAGACAGCTCTCTCAGATGCAAAATATCTTCCTTTGCCCAGAATTCTATTCAGGTTACCACACCCCTCCTTGTGCCAGGTGCAATGATGTCCAGAGGACCACTCAGCATTAGCCGTGGACAGCAAGGAATAGCTGGAGGATTGCAATACGAATACCTCCAAAAAACAGACTACATGTATTCAAAGACACACCTCCATATGATTGTCAACACTAAATACACAATCTTATATTCATAAAGATCAATAACCCAGCCATTCTAAACCAGGGACAAGATAAACTGGCACCTCAAGTATATGACTACAGAGCAAATGTAACACAGTTAACTTTTAAGCAGGCTGGTCTTTATGGTTGGATCCAACATTTCTCCACCAAAGATTCACGGAACCAACTTCCTAAAGCCCAGAACAATGATCCTATAAAAGGTGAAAATAGTAACAGTAAAGGAATTTAGGCTGAGTTTAGAGAATGAGACAGGACATAAGGTGATGAATCCTGCACTTGGGTCCAGTTTTTGGTGCAGGCTTTTATTAAAAGTGGCTGCTATGATTGAACCATGGCAAGGCCACAGGAACATCTCCCTTTCTTGGAGATAGGATGCTGATCCTGAGCAGATGCGCTGCATAGTGGCTTTATTGCAGGAAAGAGAAATAAGACTTGTGAGAACAGCGCTGCTGCTCTTCCTCTTTGTTGCTGTCTCAGTTACTTTTTTCTTGTTGCTGAGACAAAATACCCAACGCCCAAAATGAAGGAAAGAAAGGTTTATTTAGCTTACAGTTTGTGGAAGTTTCACTTCATACTTGGCTGGTTCTGAGGCTGAGTGGCACATGGCAGAGGGCAAATGTTCATGGCAGCAAATAACAAAACAACCAGCAAAAGGGAGCAATGGCTTCAAGCAGCCTCTTTTCTTCCCTTACATTGTAAACAAGCTACCCCCACACGGGGGGCTTGTAACTCTCACATAATCTCCATGCCCTCCTCTTCCACAGGCTCAGGATGTATATAAGCACCCTAGCTTCTTGCTGAATCACTCAACCAAACCTCCAGACTCCCCAAGCTGACACAATGTATCAACCATAACAACCCATCTCTTGTCAACTTGGCAACCAGACACATTTCTTTAAACCAGTTTCCAGATACAAAGCCATTATATTACATCAGAACCATAACATTTCTCCCCCAAAGACTCATGCACATCCCTTTATGCAAAAGGCATTTAGTCCATCTGCAAGAATTGCCAAACTCCACAGTTTCAGCATTGCTGAAAAGTCCAAGTCCCAAGTCTTCTCCAAGATGTAAGGCAAATTCTTTAGTTGTAAGTCTCCCTACAAATGAAAAGTTACACTTCCAACATTCAATGACACAAGATAAACATTACCATTCCAAAAGGTAGAAAGAGGGGGATACAGAGCATTGAGAGCAAAGCAAGTCCAACATCCAGCAGGGCTAACAAGTGTCCTGTAATTCCACATCCAGCATCTGAAGCAACTTGTGGCACATTGTGAGCTCCAAATGGCTTGCATGAGTCCACCCCTATGGCACTTCTGGTGGTTACAGCCTCCATGGCGTCTCTCTTAGGCCCACTTTGCTCCCTCCTTGCAGCTTTCCTCAGATGATCCACGTTCCTGGCTTTTCTAAACTTCTGAGGTCTCCAGGACACCTTTTGCTTCGTACTGACAGCTTCACACACTGCCCTCTCAGGGGCACACTGCCTGACCTCCCAGGCCTTCCAAAACCTGGGTGGAAGCCTCTTTAACCACAAACTCTTGCATTCTCCATGCACCTAAAGCCAGGACCATGTGGATGATGCCAAGGTCGGTTGCCACCTGAAGTAGCCAAACTTTCCTCTCTCTTGGTCATAGGCGTTGAATACTTGGATCGCTGGGCACACTGAATCCAATGAGGAACAAATTCTTTATGCTGCCGCCATTCTGGAACATGGCACTCTGTGCCTTCCTTCTCAAGGCAAGGTCTCTCACCTTTACAGTTTTGGGGCTGCAGAGGGTACAGACTTGCTGCTTGTCATGCCCTCAGGCCATCTTTTCCATTCTCTTGTTCCTTCATAGCAATAAAGATCTCCTCAGACTTATCGTTGTAGTCCACAACTTTACTGGAGCTTCCTTTCTGGCCAAACTCATATTTTAAATCATCCTGCTAGGCTCGTTGCTCTTGATTCTCAATATAAATCTGACTAAAAGCCCCAACAATAGCCATGCCAGTGCCTCAACATTTGACTGCCTTGAAATTTCCTTTGCCAGATTAATCAGTTCGCTGCCGCCCTTAATCTCAGTCTTAGGCAAAGTCTCTGGACATGAGCAACATGCAGACAAACTTTCTGTCAAGCCATAACATACATTGTCTGGAGTTCAACAACCAGTGAAGTCCTTCTTCCCAACAGAAACCTCCTGAACCTGGTCTTTACCGGCATGATTTCCATCAGCCTTCTGGTCCTCCGAGCTCTGACCAGATATCTCCAAACCTTTCCAAACTCTTCTCACAAGCTATTTCCAAAGGCTCTTGTACCACATGGTCAGTTATAGTCACAGCAACGAGCCCACTCTGCTGGCACTAAATTCTGCCTTGGTTACTTTTTTCTTGTTACTGAGACAAAATACCCAATGCCCAAAATGAAGGAAAGAAAGGCTTATTTAGCTTACGGTTTGTGGAAGTTTCACTCCATACTTGGCTGGTTCTGAGGCAGAGTGGCACATTGCAGAGGGCAAACGTTCAGGGCAGCAAGTAACAAAACAACCAGCAAAAGGGAGAAATGGCAGCAAGCAGCCTCGTTTCTTCCCTTACATTGTAAATAAGCTACCCCCACCCAGGGGGTGTGTACCTCTCACACAATCTCCATGCTCTCCTCTTCCACAGGCTCAGGATGTATACTAAGTAAGCACTCTAGCTTCCTGCTGAATCACTTAGCCAAACCTTCAGGCTCCCCAAGTTGACACAATGTATCAACCATAACAGTTGAACAAAATGAGCCTGAAGGACAGCCTCCCTTCCCTGGAGGGAATGTAAGTTACTCTTCATGCCTCTGTATGTGGGGAGAGTGACTTACTGAAGCATGGGAGACTTGATGACATGTGCCAATGCCTTAAGTATCACGGTGGGGCACACAACTACTTGTTCCTTCCCATCACCTGGGCTGATGCACGGTGGCATTCTGTGGAAAGGACCTCCAGAGTTTCCTACCTCCACACTGGGGACATGTGCTTTAGCCCAGTTTGCCATTGTTCTTAATATGATACCATCAGCTCCACAAATAAAGAACTTTCAAACTTGGAGATTCTTGCCAGGATCCTTAGACTTGCACACACATACACACATGCGTGCGTGCGTGCACACACACACACACACACACACACACACACACACACACACACATATAGTTATAATTTGCCCAAAGAAGAACCCCAGTTATTTAAGGCACAAAATAAGAGACCTGCCAGATTCCAACCAGTACTCTTCTGATGGCCCACTAGTAGGTGGTCCTGCTCTGTTGTCATGGCAATGACTGCCTGCTTTGTTGCTTCCTAAGGTGAAGCTCTCTGACTTTGAGTCCGCCAACCCCTGCTGTGGCCTATAAATCTTTTTTATGTGGTAGTGAAAGCAAAGTGTTGATTGAACCTAGGGCCTTTACAATGCACTAAATCTCCAGTCCTTTATTAATTTTTACTTTGAGACAGGGTTGAACACGAGTTGCCCAGGCTGCATTCAAACTTTTGACGCTTTTGCCTCAGCTGATGGAGCAGAGCTTGCCAAGCTTAAAGGCAGGATGGCTCCTTAAAAGTCTCATCCCAAGGAGCCCTAGATGAAGCCTTTGGTGCTATTCCACGCTGGGTGGTGTGCATTGTCATTTTGGAGGACTCCACTCTCTCTGACTAGTTTTCTACTGAAGGTGGATGGGTGTTTATTGGCTGAAAGGAGGAAGGAAGTGGGGGAGAAGGGGAAAGCAGAACAGATAAGAAAAAGAGGGCAGGAGGAAGGGAAGCAGGGAGGAAAAGAGGAAGGGAAGTTCATTCACTGCAGAGCTGTGAGATGAATGTCAAGTTTCTTACTTTGTATACCCCATGACAGTGATGTGAGTTTGCCTCCAGACACCCAGGTGCTGGTATCTTTCCCTGAACAAGGAGGGGTTATTGTACCTGTGGTCATCTTTCAGGTCCTAGGTTGGCTGAATATGTCTAGATGGCTTTTGTTTCACATCTAAATTATGTCCCCTGGCACACATATACCACTTCCCCTGGAAATACAGGGGGTTAATGACATGCAGAGCTTGGAGAGGGCCACAGAACCATCCTTCCCTTATCTCTGTGCTGGAATCTATGGTCACTAGGGTATGAGGAATGAGCCTTCCCGAGAAGCCACAGGAACTGGCGCACCTGAGGGCCAAGGAGTTCCATGGGTGAGGAGTTATACCTAAGTGGTCTTGGGTGAGGTAACCCAGGGAAAGCAACTGCTGGAATTTTAGGATCTTCAGTTTTCTACTCTGTGTAGAGGACCTAAAGTTCAGCCCTCCTGCCAGTCACAGGTTCTGGTCCCCCTGAGCTCTGCTGCTCCAGCACAATATTGCGCCTTAGTCCCTTTGCTTCTCCTCCCCTCTGCTCGCTCTGTCACTGCCACCAATACCTGAGAGAATGGCAATCATCAAGAAATCAACCAATAACAAATGGTAGTAGAGTAGTGGAAAAAGACAGCCTTCTCCACTGTTGTGAATATAGACTGGTGCAACCACTGTGAAGATCGGTGTGGAGATTTATCAACAATTTAGGGTTACAGATCCTATTTGACCCAGCTAGTCCTCCTACTGGCTATCCTCCCAAAAGGTTTAAAAGTATCATCCCTCAGTGCTACATAGGAACCCACATTTATAGCAGTACAGTTGGTAGTAGCTAAATCTTCAAAACAACCTAGACTTCCAAGACCGAGGAATATATAAAAAAAGATGTAGTCTTTTTGTACAATGGAATGCTACTCAGCCATAAAGAAGGATAAACTTCAGACATGTATGGGTATATGGATGCAACCTGAGACCAATATTTTTTAATGTGTAGTATTGAGCATGAACCCACAGACTCCTCTGAGATATATAATAACCATCTTTGAAAGCAATGTATTAAGTATAAAACAAATATTAACATGCAGAGTCTACCAGTTTTTCAAACAAAAATGTTTCGTTCAAAGAACCTTTCCCCATATCATAAAATAATTAAATGGTTTATAAATAAAATGTACTAATTTGTAAACTCCCATGTTTTTGTCCAAATAGATGAACATTTCCTAGTTCCAAAGCAGCTTCTTAATGCAGTATTGAGTTCCTATGGTACCATGTGCACTTCTTTGAAATTCTACTTTTGTCCCTTATATGTGCTTGGTATGTGTATAACTTTGAAACATATATTAAATTTTGTTCCTTTAAGGGTGGATGTTGGCTCCACCCTGCTGCCACTGTCCCTGGGGCAGTGGTGCCAACGAGTGGAGTGTGAGTCTGTGCTCTGCCCTTCATGCATCAACCCAGACAGCGGTGCCAGTGAGAGGAGCTAAGATGAGTGGGGAGTCCATAATTTGCCTCCTTCATTGCTCTGGGCTGGTGATACCAGGCAGGGTATTGTGGGTCCACACTCAGCGCTTCCTCTATTGTCCCCAAGGGGGCGCAGCTGCCGAATGGAATGTGAGTCTGCACTTTGCTTCCTCCAGCGTCCCAGGATCCTTTCAGGCAAGAGGAATACACTGGTGTTGGCAAGAGAAGTGATGGTGGTGCTAACTAGAAGGGACATCCTGAGGAACACACGCCTCCTAGGAAACCCTTGACATCAGGGGTAAGGCTATCTAACTTTAGAAATCTGAAAACATCAATAACAGAACACAAAATAAAATAAAAAATGACAAGATGAAAACAAAATGAAATCCCCAAAGTCCAGCCCACCCAGAATAAGTCCAGAACACAAAAAGATAGGGGAAATCAAGACCCAATAAATGGAACAGCCTGAAATGACAGCAGCAGCACTAAAACATTAAAGGAAGAAGCCATGGAAAAAATAAATCTCTAGCAGTGCCCAAAAAATGACTATCAAAACAAAAGACATTAAAGCAGACAGATGAACAAATAGAGGAGCCCAGGAAAACAATGGAAACCTTGAATTGCACACATAGACAAGAAATGGAATCAAAGAAACACATCTAAACAGAAATGCAGGAGATGAGAAACTCCATTGAAAATATACACAGCAGACTCAATGATGTCAAGAAAAGAAAATCAATCTAGGAGACAAGAACATTACTAGGGACCAGGAAAAGAAAGATATCTTAAAAATCCCCAAGAACCATAAAAAATAAATCTAATACCTATAGGATTAAGCAAAGAATAACAACATAAGATTGATTGGAATCAGTGAGAAGGTTGAAGCAAGCAATGCCACTGAAAATTATTTGCAGAAATAATGGCAGAAAACTTACGAAACACTGATAAAGAATTTGACATACTAATAAGTGAAACATGTACATCTCCATATAGCCATAACCACAATGAATCTACACAGAGGCATATAATAATCAAGATTCCTGAAATTCAGCAAAAGAACAAAATACAAAAATAAGCTAGAGACTAGAAATATGTCAACTATAAAGGAAAGCTCACCAGAATCACAGCATATTTCTCAGCACAAATCCTAAAGCCAAGAACTTGCAGTGAAATATTTGAAGCCCTAAATCAAAACAATCTTCAATCCAGATTGATGTATCTCACTAAATTATCTTTCAAAATTGGTGGAGAAATAAGATATTTCCATGACAAAGAACAACTGAAGAAATTTACGACCACCAAACCAGCACTACAGAATGCCCTGAAACACATATTAGAAAGAGATAACAAAGACCAAAAGTGCAGGAACACCACGAGAAAGAAGCCACCAGTCAGGGCAAACAATTAAACAGAGCAGAAAGACAAGAAACAAAGAGGAATGAAACATGAAACAGAAAAGTCAATACATGTCGGTTATAACCATCAACAAAAAATGGTCTCAATTCACCAAGCAATTGAAACAGACTGGCAGAATGGATCAGTAAGAACAATGTGCTGCATTCAACAAACACATTTAACCCCCTCAAATTCATAGAGTAAAACTCAAAGTATGGAAATCAGTTCTGTGTGCCAGAGGAACCCAGAAAGAAGCAGAGAGCTATTGCATTGGCAGACAATGTGAACTTCAAGCCAAAACTCAAAGGGACAAAGAAGGTCACTATATATTCATTAAGGGACAACTATATGAAGATATAACAATCATAGATAATTATACAACAAAAAGAGGTTTACCCAACTACATACTAACAGATATGCAAAGCCAAATAAACACTAACACAGTGGTAGTGCGGGGACCTTAATGCCCCACTGTAATAAATGGGTAGATCAACCAGACAAAAAATCCACAAAGGAATATCAGAATTAAACCAAGCCAATGAATATATGGTTTTGGCAGATGTCTAGAGAGTCTTGTACCCCAAATCATCAAAATATACCTTGTTCTTAGCTGCACATGGGACATTCATTAAAACAGATCATATGTTAGCTGAGAAAACATATTTAATTAAATTTAGAGGAATAAAAATAATCCCATCCATACTATCTGACCATAGTGCATTGAAACTGGAAATCAACAAAAAGGGAGACCACAAAAACTACCTTAACAAAAGGAAATTAAACAACAAGCCTGTGAACAACAAATGGGTCAGAGGAACTTACAGATGAAGTTAAAAAGTATACACAATTAAACAATAATGCCAACAAAACATACTGAAACTTAGGGGAGGCAATGAAAGCAGTCCTACAAGGAAAATTTATAACAATGAGTTCACACATCAGAAAAACAGAATGAGCTCAAATAAGCAATCTAATATTGAAACTCAAAGGTCTAGAAAAAGAAGAACAAATCAAACTGAAAGCTTGTAGGAGGGAGGAAATTATAATGATAAGAATAGAAATTAATGTAATACTAAGAAAACAATTCAAAGAATGAATGAATCAAAACTCAATAGCTAAGATAATTGTACTACTAATTCCTATTGGTTTATTTATTTATTTATTTATTTATTTATTTTTTGCGGTACCAGGGATCGAACTCAAGACCCTGCGCTTGCTAGGCAAGCGCTTATTCCACTGAGCTATATCCCCGGCCCCCTATTGGTTTATTTAAAGGAGCAGTTAATATTTAATCATTTGATCAATCTAACCTGCCTATTTCTGGTTATCTGAGTAACCCATTTGAAGATAAAAATATGTAATACAGCCACCTTTGTTAACTTTCTATTAACTTGTTTAAAATTCTGTACCGCTTTTACTGTTTTTTTTTTTTTTGTTGTTAGTTTATTTGTTTTTGTTCTTTTCTCTTTAAAATGAAAGTTAGGGCTGGGGATATAGCTCAGTGGAATAAGCGCTTGCCTAGCAAGCGCAGGGTCCTGAGTTTGATCCCCAGTACCGAAAAAACAAAACAAAACAAAACAAAACAAAACAAGGTAAAATAAAATAAATTTTAAAAGTTGATTGTTCCCAAGAATAAATAAAATTCATAAGCCATTAGCCAACCTCATCAAAAAGAGGAAAGAAAAACACAAATTCAAGTAATTAGAAATGAAAAGAAGGAAATCACAATAGAATCCACAGAAATCCAAGAGATTACATTGGCAAAACCAAATTCTGAAGATATAAAAATTCTACATAAACCAATATCAGCCAATGCAATTTAATACATAACTAAAATTTACCAATAAAGAAAACCCTGGGTCCTAATGGATTCAGTAGTGAATTCTATAACCAATTTAGAGAAGAACTAACTCCACTAATTATGAAACCCTTTAAATATATTGAAAGGCAAATAATACTAATAAAATCATTCATGGAATCTAGTATTACCCTGATTTAGAAACCAGAGAAGAACTCAAACAAAAAAGAAACCTATAGGTGAATATCCCTAAAAAACAATGATGGAAAAATCCTTACAAAGTTGCTGGCAAACAGCATGCAACAAATCATCAAGAAGATTACGTACCATGAACAAATAGGACTTGTACCAGGCATGTAGCGAGGGTTCAACGTACACACATCAAAAAATGTAATACAGCATATCAATAGAGCCAAAAAAAATCAAATGATCACCTCCATAGATGCAGAAGAAAGCATCTGACAAAGCCCAAAATGCATTTATGAAAAAAAATATCCCACAGAAAGTTGAAGTAGACGATCTTTGCCCCAATCTGATGCAAGCCATCTAGGACAAACCAAAAGTTCAGATGAATACATACTTCTCAGGTGAAGAAATACAGTTAGATTCTCTTAAGTTTTTGAAAGTAATGTTTTGTGCTCACATTATTTTGACCAGATATCATGCCTCCAGCTGTACTCCCATTAACTACTGTGAAGAAAACAGTACACAGCGTATCTATTGTAGCTGTTCTACTAACCTGTTTTGCAACTGGGTTTCATTGTTTGTTTAACTATTTTCTCTTTAGAATAAAAAAAAAGATAAATGTTGGCATTTTTGTTAGGGTTGTTGATCTTTATTGACTTATTTCTGTGTGTTCTTTTATGCACTGCTGTGTTTATTGTGCTGCTACATTTGTGTATTCATTCCTTTATTGTTTCTCATTTAATACCTGTCTAGGATCTCTCCCTCACCTCAGCTACTTCTCTAGGCTTTTAACCTCAAATCCCTGAGACAGTATTATTGATTTGTTCCTTTTTTCCCAAAACATATCCTCCTTCCAATTTCTCAAATTCCCCGTGTATCCCTCCCTCGCAGTCACACCTGTCTGCTCCGTTCTCCCCGTGCCGAGGCGTTGGCACTTCCTTATCTTACTTAGCTTGTTGTTCTCCCAATCAGCAGGCCATGACAACCACACAACACTGCTCAACCACAAAATCAAGCGTCTTGCTCCCACATCTTCCCTTTCCTGTACATAACATCATCTGAAAACTCTACACTGACCCTTCACCTTGACTAAAATTACTCCAGTAAAATGAAACACCACAACCTTCCATTCCCACATAGTGCTATACCTCCCTCAAACCTCTCCCTGAGAGCCTGACACCGCTCACCCAGCAACCTCCCATTCCCTCCACTCCTCATCACGTACCTCACTGAAGAACAACCACAAGTTATAAACTGTGGCTGTGTACGTGGAGAAAGACAGAGGGGGACGTGTACCTGTAAGGGCTAGGATATAAATGTGATGTAAGCTTGCATATATGGACGATGTTATAACAAGAAGTAATTATTTCACCAAAACATAGAGACAGACTTAAAAGCACTTAAACAACAGGAGTAAATAGTAGCACTGGACACAGAAAGCAGGAAATTATTCCTGGGGAAGAATCAAACATCTAAAAATCTCCATTAAGCACAAAACTCTCATTTCTCTAAGCCCCAAGCTGCAGTACCCACCCACAAAAATAAGAAAAGGAGGGAGTGAAAAAATGTAAAACTATACATATATTATAATTATAATATATAATTTTAGATATGAAGAGAGGAGAGAGAGAGGGAGAGAGAGAGAGAGGGAGAGAGAGAGAGAGAAACAGATACACACAGGAGAGCAGGGAAGCAAGGAAATGGGATTTCTCAGTGCTCCAAGTCTCCCAAGGAAGAGCAAGGATCACAAGAACAGCAAAAACAACACACCAGGGGGCAGACATGTATCAAACTTCATACACGAGATAGAGAGAATAGATTAGCTCAAAGAGGGAACAAATTAAAAGTTCGCCTCAATTCCCTTCAATATGCCCTTCAATCCTGGAGAAATAGGTGAGGAAATGGATCAGCCGACTAAAACAGTACAAAATTTCAATGAGAGGTTCAACAAAGACATGGAATCCACAAAATGATGTCAGACAGAAAAAACTGAGGGGAAAAGTGCATAGAATTCATACACTGCATAAATGACCAGTGTGAAAACAGTCTGATATTGAGGACAAAGTGCTGAATTATGATGAAGAGGTAAAAAAGAAAATAAGAGATCAAGAGAAGACCACCTAGAAACTACTGGACGACAAGGAGAACAATAGAAGGCTAACCTGATGTAGAGAAAAATGAGAAGATTGCATGGATGGGTTCATTAACGTGCTGATGGATACCATGGAAGAGAATTCCCACATGTAGCAAGAGAGTTTAAAGTACATATAAGTGACCCTTATGAAACATCAAACAACTATGACTTTAGAAAAGCTTACCAAGGCATAGACTCATTACATTGCCAGACATGTATCAATAAAAACAACAAAATGACATAGAATTTTAAAAGCAGTCAGAGAAACACAAAAAGTCACAATTAAATGCAAACCTGTTGGAGTCAGAGCAGACTTCTCGACACAAATAATAAAGACCAGAAAAGTTGGAGTGAAGGACTTCAAGCCATAAGGGCAAATAACTTCCATGGCAGATTAACTAACATGCAAAGCTATCTGTCAAAACAAGAATTAAGGTATTTCCATGAAAAATACCAGCTTAGAAAAGACAGCAGTGTTAACCAGATGTAGGCAGAATACTCAAGAGAATTCTCCACAGAGATTGTGAATTGGGCCCAGCTAAAAACACAGAGGAACATAGAGAGGTCAATGAAAAAAGAGCAATAAAAATCTTCACAAGAAAGGATACAACAAAAGAAAAAAAGGGAATGGTGGTAAACACCCAGCACATCTCAGTCGTATCTCTCAATGTTAATGGCATCAACTCTCCAATTAAAAGACACAGACAGGGAGACCGGATCAAAAAAACAGAATGCAGTGATCTATTTTTCTCAGGAAATTAATCTAATGAAAAAAGATAGGACTACATATCAAATGATCAAAAACATTTCTTGAACCAGGACTCAAAAAACAGGACAGGTAGCAATTCTAATATCAGACATGATAAACTTCAAGAAAAAACTAACCCAAGAAGAAACAAATGTGCTTACCAACCAAAATGAGAAATGAAATTCACATAGTAATAAGGAATTGACCATGAGAAAAAGCACATGACTGGTGGATTCATAGCTCAAATCTACAAAATCTTTAGAATACTATACTACTGATACTAAAAATTTTCAAAGAAATTGCAAAGGATGTTGTGCCAATTTCACCCATGGAAAGCAGCACCACACTGATCCCCAAGCTGGATTCAGCCCCAACTAAATAAAAGAGCTGTAGGCCTATTTCTGCAGTGAACATAGATGGAAAAATAATTAATAAGGTATTAGCAGATGCAATGCAGCACATTGGCAGAAAGAGCGCACATCACGTGTTTTTTTTTTTAACTCAGGTGCATTTCATCCCAGGGAAGCAGCAAGGGTAGCTTAATACACACAGGTCAGTAACTGTAATACATCACACAAGCTGGGGCGATATCAGGAACCACGTGATCATATCAATAGATGTAGAAAGGGCTTGGGTTGAAATCCAACACCCTTTTGTGATAAGAACTAAGAAGAAAATAGATACGGAAAAACAGTATCTGAACATGATAGAGATATTTATGGCAAACAAAGAACCAGCATTATACAAAATGGGGAAAACCAGAAACATTTTCCATGAAGTCAGAAACAAGATGAAGATGTCCAATATCACCTCTTCTGTTTACCATAGTACTGAAACCATTAGCCAGAAATTATTTAAGAGAAAGAAATAAAAGCAATACAAATAGATACAGAATAACTCAAATTGTCATTATTTGCAGATGACATGATACACTCTATAGAAGACCCAAGGGACTCCACCAAAACCCGCTTACAATTAATATCCCACTTCAGCAGAGTAGCGGAATACAGGACCACCTCTCAGATGTCATTATCACTTGTGTACACTGACAATGAGCTGGAGAAGAAGATTATGGAAATGACAGCATTCAGTGGAGCTTCAAGAAAAATGAAACACCGAGAAATTAACCCTAGAAAGAGAGAGCCCTGCAAAAAATTACAGTGCTCTGAAAAAGGAGATTGAAGAGAATATCAGAAAACAGGAGAGCGGCCCCTCATCTTGGACAGCAAAGTCAGTATTGCCCATATGGCCACACCTCCAGAACTGCTGTGTAGACCCATCGCAGTCACAATCAGAATACCAACAGCTTACCTTAGAGAATAGCAAAACAGTCTCCAAATTATATGTATGCAGAAGTGATCTTGATTAGCAAAAGCACTTTTGGGCAAAAAAAAAGCAAAGCAAGAAGCATAAGAATATTTGATTTCAAGCTATACTATAAAACAATAGTGATGACAACACTTTACAGTGTAACAACCACTGGTGAATTCCTGCAGTCCTGTCTAATGCAGCTACATATTGTCTCTAACATTGTTTTAAATTATCATTTTCTTATTCCCTTTAATGGTTTGATCAATGGTCTATTCTTATATCTGGTAATCTGAGCAACTTCATTGAAGATAACAATATGTAACATAACAACCACTGTTAATCCCTATCATTTGGTTTGATGAAAACCCATATCACTTTTAATGTCCTTTCGTTGTTTCGTTTGTATTGTGCTATTGTTCTTTTCTTTGCACTATCTTCTTTAAAATAAAAAAAAAACAGTGATAAAAATATCCTGGTGCTGGGAACAAAAGGTAAGTGTGTGTATCAATGGAACAGAACTGAGGATTTGGAAACTTCCCCAGATACACTCAGCGCTCTGATCTTTGACAGACAGACAAATGCACATTATTAGAGGGAAGATCCCATTCAGTACTCGGTGCTGGACATATTGCTTACCTGCGTGCAGAAGACTGCAACTGTAGTTTCTGTGTTTCACCATATACTAAGTGAAACCAAAAGTGGATCAAATATCTAAATCTTAAACAAAAACATTAAACTTCTTGGAAGATAAAATATGTAAAATACTTGAAGAAATACGTGTAGAAACAGATTTTCTAAACAGAACCTCAACTGCAGAAGAAAAATCCAGCAACAATCAAAATCTGCAATTATGTCAGACTAAAAATCTTCTGTACATCAAAGGAGTCAACCAGTATGTTGAAGAGACAACCCACATGAGAAAACTTTTTTGCCAGTTACTCTTCAACGTAGGACTGTTATCTAGGATACATAAAAAAACTCAACTAAATAAATAGATAGATAGATAAAAAAATAAATAACCACCTAAAATCAAAGACCCAATGAAGAAATGCCAAGATAAATGAACAAACAGTTCAGAGAGAGAGAAACACATATGGTGAACAAATATACTATAGAAAAGCTCAACAATTCTGGCCTTTAGAGAAATGACATTAAAAGAACTGTAATATTCCATCTTACTCCAGAAAGAATGGCAACCTTTAACAAATCAAACAATAACAATGCTGAAGAGCCTATGGTGAAAGAAGACCCCAACTTCATGGTTGGTGTAAACTTGTTGAACCATCATGGAAATCATTTCAGAGATTTCTCAAAGAACTGAAAGTAGAAATTCCATTTGACCCAGCAATCTTCCTGCTAGATATCTTTCCCCAAAATCTTAAGACATCATACTAGAGTAATATATGCATACCAATATGCACAGCAGCACTACTTGTAAGAGGTAATTCTGGAAATACCCTATATATCCAACAGTAGATGACTGAATAAAGAAAATGTAGCACCAGTATATAATTGGAATACTATTCTGATATAAAAAATGACACACTTGAGATGTGTAGGAAAATGGATGCACCTGGATATTAAAATATAGAGTGAAATAAACCAGACACATAAGCTTCAGTACCATAGATATCGCTCGTTTGAGAGAGGCAGAGGACAAAGAGAATAATAAAGGCTACACGAGGGGGACTTGGAGAGGGCTCTCTTGCAGTAGGGAAGTGTTCCAAGGGGAAGGCGCACAGGGCGAGGAGGAGGGGACAGGGGAGTAAGTACAATAAAGGTATGCCACATACAGGAACCTACTAATTTCAATTTAGGTGAACACTACATGCCAGAGCATCAGCTAAGTTAATAATATCACCAGGAGTGAGGCATGGGACAGGGCAATGGCAGGAGAGAAGGAGGGGGAGGGAAGGGGGTGAGGCTTCAGAACTCAAGCTGTGCTCTGTGCATGGAACCAAGGCCCCGAGACGATTGTAAACTGTATGAACTGTGAACATGTCCTAATAAAACAACAATGTAGAAAGGCAGTACTAGAATGGAATACATAAATTTACCACAAGGTCTCTCAGCTTCAGTAGTATAAAGCCAAGGAGACAGGTCAGAGCCTGCTTCCAAAAGAGGAGAGGAAGATCTACATTATATGTACCATTTTTGGTCCAGGATATAGCTCTGTGGCCCAGCACCTGCCTGGCAAGAGCAAGGTCCTGAGTTTGATTCCTGGTACCAAAAAAAGTACATTTTAAAATACTTCTAGGCTTGATATAAGTGCACACATCTGGGATGTGATATAGGAAAAAAGCTGCCAAATTACAAGACATGAAAGGTAAAAGTTATTTTCCTGAACAAACAAAAGAAAACAAAAGTAACAAATACAGAAGGAAAAATTTTTTTATTTTAAAAATTTAAAAAGTGACATAACAACAATGAAGACAAAGTCAAAACAACAAAAGTGATACATGATTTCTAAACAAATGATAGAAATTTACAGTCGTTTCTATATTACAGTTATCTTCAACGAAGTTGCTCAGTCCACTAGACAGAATGTAATATTAATCAAATAATCAAAGAAAGTAACAAGTAAAAAAGTAATTAATTAATTAAATAAAATAAAGTAAAACATTGGAAATGGTGCAGAGCTTCACCGTACAAGATGGTAGGAGTTCAGCAATGGTTCTTATACTACATATGGTTTTCAGATCAGTCATTCTGATTACCAAATTCAAGTGTGCAAAATTTTTAGAAGAGAACTATGGGAACATTTTGTCATCTCTCAGGCTTCAGATATTCACTGATTTTTCCTTATTATAAATTTAGTTCCTCTTAGGAAGACATGAAAATATACCCCCCATAAAAGTGAACCTACTGATTCAATTCAAATCACAAACTTACATCACAAGTGCATTTCCCACATGTTATAAGCCACAGACAGCACCACTTGTCTCCCCATGGACAGACATAAGTGCTTTGTAAAAGCCACTGAAGCCAAGCAGTGTGGTTGCACAGCAGCAATTCCAGTAGAGGCAAGGCTGTGCCATAACGTGTGAAGCCAGCCTGGGTTCCATTTAAATTCATGGCCACCTAGTGCCACATAATGAAACCCACTTCAAAAAGCAGCCAAACAGACAAAAACACACAGATGTCCGCCACCCAAGGAATGCATAAGAACAGATGTGGTATTTTTTATATAATGGAATACTACTCATACTAGTTTAACGTTAGGGATTTAATTACAAATTAACTTCAATATATTTTGATATATACAGTTTTGTAATGAAACACAAAATACTTAGATGATGCAGATTGCACAGTTGAGGTTTCAACGTGGCTTAGCAGGAATGGGTTCCCCAGCTAGCTGGATTGAAGTGCTCAGTTTTCCTTGTGAACACCTGACCCTAACCCCAATGAATCTATACCACCTCAGCCTGCAATCCCAAGATCTCACGTGCAGGATTCAACTAGATCTCAAAGGTCACCAGGGATGAATGTGCCTCAAAGCACAGGGCTGCAGGATGCTTAGATAAAAATGTCAGTGAGTGTGTAGGGGAGAAGCGGACTGAGGAATGACTGAAATGCCTGCAAGGAGGAAGGGACCAGGGGAGCAAAACCACAGGGCTCCTGGAATGCATGGTTCAAGGTTAGAGCAAATCTCCAGGGCAACAGAAGAGACACTTAGCAACAAAGTTACTCTTAGAGATGCTCGCTCTCACCGCTGTGCTGCCCCCCCCAGCAATCTTGCTCAGCAAACCATCCTGTTCTTTTTCTCTTCTCTGAACAAAGCTCCCACACAAATGGTTTTTGCTGCACATTTGTTCTCATGTCCTTGAGTTACAGATAAAAGGCCGGTGGTTTGTCAGACTGGTGCTGTTTTCTGGAAACATCCTCCTGCTGGGAGTCTCAGTGAAGACATCCTTCCAGGCCTCCTGCAGTGTAGACTGAACTGTGACTACAAGTAACCCTTCATCCTCTGAGGCCCACAGTTCCGCATGGCCACACGTGTCTTATTTGCTGTCTGGGCAAAATTCCTGATGCCCACAAGCTAAAAGAGGAAATATTTGTTTCAATTCATAGTTTACTGAGGATGTCAGGTGGCTCCAGGGCCAGGGCACATGACAGAGTAGTAACAGCCCATGGCAAGTTGGCAGGAAGCAGCAGGAAGAAACAGCAAGTAGTAGAAGCCTGCTTTCTGTCTGTCCCTGTGTATTCCATACAGGCTACAGGTCTATTGATTAGTGTCCAGAATGATCCAAGCCAATTTAGTTATCATAACTCTGAATCCAGCATCACATACCCATGATTCAGTCTTCTCTTGAAAGTCCCACCTATGAGTGCATGAGGATTTGAGAGGACATCCTGATGGGTCTGAAACATTGGGATTAAGGCAAGAAATGTCAAAACAGGAAGGATATGTGGCTGGGAGACAGTAGGTGGTAGCCCATGACTGAGGCAGGAACTGAAATGCAGAGTGGAATTCACAATGTTTAAAAGACATGTTCTTCCAGGAAGCGTGTCCAGAAGCAGTAGCATCCTCACAGCCATGCTGTCTTGGTTACTTTTCTCTTGTCGCTGAGACAAAATACCCAATGCCCAAAATGAATGAAGGGAAGGTTTATTTAGCTTACAGTTTGTGGAGGTTTCAGTCCATACTTGGCTGGTTCTGAGGCAGAGTGGCACATGGCAGAGGGCAAACTGTTCAGGGCAGCAGAGCACAGCAAAAAAGGGGAGGAATGGCTGCAAGTAGCCTCTTCTCTTTCCTTACATTGTAAACAGCCTACCCCCACCCAGGGAGCGTGTAGCTCTCATACAATCTCATGCCCCCCTCTTCCACAGGCTCAGGATGTGTACAAAGTAAGCACCTTGGCTTCCTGCTGAGTCACTCAGCCAAACCTCTAGGCTTCCCAAGTTGACACAATGTATAAACAATAACACATGCTTTTCTCCATTACCTCTCTGCAATGAACAAATATATTAATCTATACAGTAGGATTCAGAAAGAAAAAAATTGGTATTGCTTTTATTGTGAAAAATTAAGTGTAATGTTTTATGGCTGACAACTGCTGTTTTGTTAAAAACTTCTCCGAAGTTATTCTTAATTCATGAAGGTAAAATTCCTTCAGAGAAGAGACCTGTAAGATTTGAAATGTGACCCTGTTCTGTTTCCACTCTCTCACAGCAAAGCATCAGAATATTCACATTGTCACAGTGTGCTCAACTGTCTTTCAAATTTTAAACATACTATTTATACCAACAGAGACTCCCTATGTAGTTCAGGGTGGCTTTGAATTCACTATGAGGCCCAGCAAGTCTACATGGGACAGTGTGTCACAGTGATCCTGCTTCTTCAGCCTTTTTAGTGCTGTGATTACAGGTTTGCACCACCATGTCCATTTTAGACTAGTCTGTATTTTTAATACCCTTAAAACAAAAATATAAAACCCCCTTTCCAAAATAAGGTGGAGACTATTGTTTAAGGTTAGTGATTTAATTACAAATTAACTTCAATATATTTTGATATATACAGTTTTGTAATGAAACACAAAATACTTAGATGATGCAAATTACACAGTTGAGGTTTCCACGTGGCTTAGCAGGAATGGCTGCCCCAGCTAGCTGGATTGAAGTGCTCAGCAGAGAGCCATGTGGCTGGGAATGTACAACTGGTTATGCTAGTGCCACTTTTACACATTGTCTGAAGGAGGGGAGGTCACAGAGAAGATCTTTGGAAGTGACACTCAAGCTTTCTCTGCTTACCCAGCTGTGTTCCTCTGAGCTCAGAGAAGACCTAAATCCAAGATTGCATGGGCATGGTGAAAATTACAAGCAAGACATTGCACAGACCAAAAACAAAAGACAACTGAAACAAGAAGCACGCTTATCCTCTAAAATGAATAAAGATGAAAAAACATCACCACTGTGACTGGTACAGTGTCTGAAAATCCAAAATATGGAGACACTCACATACAGCACTTCATAAGTATCACATCATTTACCTCAAAAGTGAGTTGAAAGAATAGTAGGCCTGTTCATATAAATTGTGCAAACCTATACTTATATTCTCTGGAGAAAAGAAAAAATGTAGAAATTTAATGACCCCACTGGCAACTGCAGCCATCTGCAGATACATCTTTATTTTATTTTATTTTATTTTGCAGCACCAAGGATTGAACTCAGGACCTTGTGCTTGCCAGGCAGGGGCTTATTCCACTGAGCTATGTCCCCAGCCCAGATACATCCTCATTGTAAACATTTTCTAAGATTATTTTGACATCCAGTCAATTCACTGGACATTATGCTGGCTTTTAGAACTCAGATAGAAAAGTGTTGCAAGAACCTTCAGTCTAACTGAATTCTTAATTTTAATACCCAGCTATCCAAGATACATTAGAAGAACTTGTCATGCTATTTTAAAACAAAAGTCTCTCAGGGTTAAGGAAAGAGAATCCTTCACTACTAACTTGGATTCATTCAAATAATATATCTTTCCTCAAGAGAACTTTTTTTCAGCCATTTCAGAACTTGTTATAATTTCTTCAACTCAATGCATTAGCACAGGACTATCCAACTGGAGACCAGGACAGTCAAGCCGAGGTAGGACCTTGTTATGGCTTGTATCTGCATGTGACCCCAAAGGCTCATGCGTTCAAAGATGGGGCTTTTGTAGATATCTGGATTAGGCTGTGTGATACTGGGATCAAGTGTACATGGGACTAAGTTTGTCCACTAACTGCAGTTACCATAACTCTGGGTGTGGCTGAATGTATTTACTGAGGACAGAGGCTGCATCCAGGGTGTGGGTGGTAACACCCAAAAGGCTTGTAGCCTGGATGGGATAAAGTGGAAAGAAAGTCTACCACTTGCTGCTGCCGCCTTCTGCTCGCCATGCCATAGGCTGTTCTGTGCAATGCCCCCCTGCCAAGCCCCTCTGCCTTGCAGACAGCTGACTGTGGGTGGAAACTTCTACCAATGTGAGCTCCATAAACCTTTCTTCCTCTCACTTTCAGTAATGGGTAGTTTGTCTCAGAAAAAACAATATCTAGGAAAGCCCTCCTGGCTGCTATAGCACCAGGAATCCATGGAAGTGAGCCACTGTGCCCTGGGTCCCACAGTTAGCTGGGCCTCTTCCCAGAATCACAGCTCGGTGTGTAACCCAGGAGTGAGCTTGTTGGAGGAAGTGACCTTGTGCAGGCCTGCCTTTCCTTGCCAGAACGTGAGATAGGGAGGAATCCATCTGGCTGAACTCACCTCAAAGTCTTCTCTGATCGCCAGAAACAGGAAGCATGCTGCCTGGTTCAAACATGTCCACTGTTCACTTCAGTACCCACCAGATGGGGACCTCAAATCCTTTCTGTACTAAGACCATCACACACAGTCCTGGAGGAATGCAGAAGAGCCAGAATGAGGAGGAGCCTCATTTCCTCCACCATCTCCTCACTTTGTCCAACCTGTCTTCATGCTCCCACCTGTGAGGCAAGAATCATGTGTTTTCTCCTACATGGACAGATGTAAAAATCACAGTTAAAAAATGAATGAGGAGAGCCTGCGAAGCTACTGAGTTTGATGGCTGGGAGAACCTAATTTTTACTCTCCTGGTAACTACTAGATCCTAGTGTAATCTTATCCATCCTTTGTTAATTGTGGTGAGGAGACAACATGATGAGCCTCTCTGCTCAAATGCGTGGGAAGATTCCCCTTTTGTCCTGGGCAAGATGACCCTTACCTTACTGTCCACTGCTCAGTCTGTCTCACTAACCTGGATGCCTGCAGAGACTCAGGCTGTGACAAGCAATGGGAACATCCCTGCCCAATGACCAGGGGTTCCAGGGACTACACTGTCTAGGCATCAGTTGTGGTTGGATTCCTAGCCCTAAGTATGAGCACATCTCAGGGCCCAGAACTGGAGAGGGATTTTCAGCCTGGCCTGTTATACCCTCATGCTGGCCCATCTTTTAGCCCCAGACAGTCTCTGTTGGCACCAAACCCATGTTCTCCAGCAGCCCTGACTGGACCTCATCCTTGACCCTGCCGACTCCCCACACTCCTCCCTGATCCTGCCCTGTCCTAGTCCAGCTCTCATTTAAGGGCTGATCAAGAGGGCATGGTTACATTCCCTAGGGGCAGGTAAGGGGGCAGAATATTCCATCACATATAGCTGTTGTGGTTTGAATGTGTATTTCCACAGCAAACCCACAAGTTGGAAACTAAGACCCCTGCTGGTAGTGTTCAGAGGTGGAGCTAATAGAGGGAGTGAGTCAGTCCTTATGAATTAGTCTAGTAGTCATATAAACAGCCTGAGGAGGATCTAGTCATGTTCATCTGCCCTTCCATCTTTTCCTCCATTTAAGGACCCCGGAGTCCTTAAAACATATGACATTACAGTCAATAAATCTGCTGATTTCAAGTCAGGTATGGTGGTGCATGCCTCTAACACAGTGCAAGGGAGACCTGAATTCAAGGCCACCCTGAGCTAGACAGTGAGTTCAAGGCCAGCCAGAATTGCATCAAAAGACCCTGTCTCAAAAGAAAAACAAACAAACAAAAACTAGATGGTGTATTGGGGATTTCTGTGCATCCGTAATGATTAGAAATAAACCTCTTTCACTTAGAAATGATGAAGATTGTGCCATTCTGTTAGAGTAGCAGGAACAAACTCATGTAGCTGTGTACCTGTCTGTTGATGTGTGGACCACGGTGAACAGGCAGCTAGGACAGCGCATCTCATACACAGGAAAGAAAGGAGCCCTCATCCCAGATAAGCCCAGATCCTGGCAGTCCAGGACCATTCTGGACTCAACTTTTGTCACCACCTCTCTGGGAGCCTGAGTCATACCCAGGTCCACCCTCTTAAATCTCACACTGGGTAATAATTTCCACACAGGAAGCCTCGGGAACACTCAAATCACATATGAAGCAAAGAAGTCATCAAGTCTCCTTAGGTTCTTCTTGGTACCGTTAATTCCTTAGACTTCCCTTTGTTTTAATGACCTTGACTGTGTGGCTTTTGTTTTGTCAGGGTGGCCTGGGATTCTCTATGCTCAGACAGAAGACAAATATTCTAAACAAAGGATGGACCTCCCTCCACCTTTTTTTCTTGCTCGCATATATTTTCCCTTGCTTCTTCTCTTCTTACTATTCTATGTTTTCAATGGTATAGGGAATAAATATGGTGAGATCATTTTGGATTATCTGTATAGAACCCAAATGTCATCCCAAGGGTCCTTTTGGGGATCAGATAAAGGAAGATTAAGCACAACAAAGGAAAGGCACATGAAATAGGCAAATACAGAATGATGAGACCACAGTGCCAGAACACCAGTGAAGGGAAGGTAGACCCTAGGAGCCTGTGGAAGGAGCAAGCACCTGCTCATACCTTGAATCCTCACACAGTGAGGATTTGGACTTTTGGCTCTGGAAAGAGTGATTTTTCAGCCACCAGTGTTTAGCAATGTGTAGTAGTAATTTGAATATTTGGGCAATTCTGGGATGATCCAGATTGCTGAGGATGTTGACAGCTGACTGTTAGGAAATGTGATCTTGAGAGTCCAGGGATGTGGTGGTCAGGAGCCTTCTTCATGTGAGGAAAATGTGGCCCTGCATAGGTGACTACAGGAAGGGTGGAGGAGGTGTTGTGAACCCAGAGAACATGGCAGTGCGCTAGGAGGTAGCATGGAGTACAGGGACCCAGCACTGTTAGAAGGAGATGGCCCAGAACAGGACAGCCACCAAGGAATATAGGAAGAGATTGGAATCCTGGGACATCCCAGTCCTGGAAGATCCTGGCTGAGTACATAGAGAGGAACCCCTAGTGGTGCAGTGACCTTGGCTGGCTGGAGCACACGTGAGTGACTCTGGGCCCAGAGGAAGGCTCCCAGAATGAACGCCTCTGCTCTCTGCCGGATCCTCTCATCACATCAGTGCAGACCATGCAGCCAGGCGAGGTGATACTCACTCTGAAAATCATAGGAAACAGGGATTGATCATCCCTTGAACTTAAGGTCTGGGGTAACCAGCACAGTCCCCAACAGTCCACATTCCCTTCCAGCTCCCAAATGTGGTCTCCTGACAATGGGGTTCCAGAAATGTTGCACCCAGAGCAAGGCCAAGGCCTCTGTGGTTCTTCTCAGTAGTGTTCTCTGCTCCTTCCCGCCTCTCTGATCCTCACCCGCCCTTGCTCAGCCCGCTCCACCCTGTTCCTTGTGTTCCTCATGGGAGGTGTGGACTTTGCCTATTTTCTGGGCTTCTGGAAACCAGATCAAATCAGACTGTACCCTAAGGTGCAATGACTATACAAGCAGGAGCCTCTCCCTCCCTTAAGCTAATTTTATCTCTCTGGTTTCCTTTCCTATCCCTGGAAAGATACGGGGTATGAGTGTCTCCCTCTGGGGAGCCAACTGAATGCTAAGACGGGAGTAACCAGATGTCTCCTGGCTTCTGGTTAAAGGAAAAGGAGTTAAAATTCTGACTCACATTTGACTGCTTACAGCAGGGCTGTAAGCACAGACTTACAGCAGGGCTCAGTGAACACAGCACTGGATTTTCAAGCAGGGACATCTTTCTCAAGCTTCTTGAGAAGCTTGAGGGATTTCTGGGGCATATGCAGTTCCTTCGAGATCATGTGGGAGGTGATGGGGTAATTCTTCAGCACCAGCTCAGTGCCCACGGTGGAAACTATCAGAGGGGAACGGGGAGACAGGCCTGTGTCTGACATCGCAGTGCACTGTGGAAAACAAGCAGCACAGACCATCCCAAGTGCTACACTTCTAAGCAGTATGGACTACTGAATCCCTACCTACGCTAGTGACCTTGGGAATGGGCAGGTGCCTCCAGTTTCCTGTCTACTGTGAAATCTGAGAGCCAGGACAAGTCACATCAGGATTTTTACATCATGGTTTTCTTTCCAACTCCCTCTTTCTGAAGCTCACACATGGTATGTAGATCTTTCTCCCTTGCTACAACCTTGCTGGGCCTTCACAGGGGCACGGGGAGGGGCACAGAACCTTTCCCCATGAACTCAGCCTGTAAGCAGCCTCTCACTCTAGGGTACGATGCCCTCAGAACCTCAGGGAGCATCTGTCTCTCCAGATGCAGGGTAAGTTCTCTACATGGGTCACAGCTTAGCCTTGTTCCATCCAATCCACAATCGTAACTGTCATGGGGCCATGAAGAAGCTGGCCTTTGATTCAGTATCTTTGGAACAGAAATCTCTCAGCACACCTCATTCATTTCTCTCAACCTCCCCCTGCCACCGCCACAGTCCCACAATAAAACCTGTATGGCTGGAACGTGATGGAAGTTTGGATCCAGCCAGAGGAAAAAAGATAATGAGATATCATCAGGCACCGACCAAGACAAAGAGCCACACAGAGGTGAAGACAGAGAGCTAGAGATGAGATCAGCACGTCTGAAACAGGCCTGACCCCAGTGCAGAGAGGAGTGCTGGACAGATCTCCCCCTCCCCCTACCCCTCTGCCCAACTCCCAACTTATCAGTTTCTCCTCTGCAAGGGGAGCTGCTCCCTTCTTTAGGATTCTCTGAACAGACAGCATCCAGAACCAGTGCTGTCTCTAAGGAAGGTTGTTTCTGAGGTCCTCTTCTCCATCTCTTCCTTTCCTAGGCAGCACTGGGGTGAATATCAGGCTTTTCTCACTGAGGTCACTTCGCACCCTTTTCCCGGGAAGCATTGTATTAACAGTAAAACAAATATGAAGGCATAAAAACATATAAATTTTTCAAGTACACAGTCAAAGAAATTTCTTCTAAAGTGTAAAGTCATTTAATCTTTGAAATAAAAATACTTTTATTTTTATTTTTATTTTTTTAAAAAATAAAAGCACAAAAACATATTAACAAACAGACACAAATTAGCATAAAAAATAGTACAATCAAAACTGATTTACAGACAAGGTGACATGGACTCAACAATGGTTGTTGCTTTACCAATTGATATCTTCGAAGTGTATATACATGCACACAGATATAGACATGCAAAATTGGTCAGACAATTAATCATCTCAACAAGAGAAAAACACAAAAAACAAAAAACCAAAGACAAAAAAAAAACAACAACAATACTTGCTGCTTTGCATATTGATATCTTCGAAGTGTGTGTTCAGGATAACACATACAGACATACAAGATTGATCGAATAACCCGTCATCAATTATTCCTTAGCATTAAGTGATATAGTACAATAGTAGAACCATGTTAGCCCTCCTGCACATATGTATCTACATATATACACACATACATTTTTGCCTCTTTCTTTTCTCCTTTCCCGCGTCCCATCAGTTCTTTGTTTTTGAACAGATTTCCTTCATGTCTCTTAGTTTATATTCCCACCCTCAGGTTCTTACACCAGTGATACGATATGTTGGCTGCACATGTACCGCTGGTTTATTTCACTTATGAGTATGGACTCCAGTTTTGACCTCTTGCCTACAAAGTTCCCCAAACTGTCTTTCTTTATAGCTGAATAATATTCCATTATATAAAAATGCC
>PVLD010018896.1:0-37826 GCA_004027595.1 Dinomys branickii
TTGACCACAGTTCCCAACCACCATTGCCTCTTTTCCTGGCTGCGCCCTCTCCTCTCCAGTTCTGGACCAGCTCTTGGAACTGCGCTCTCCCCCGGCCGAGTCGGGAGGCTTCCATGAGCGTGGGTCTCCGAAGTCGCAGCTGCAATCGCTGGAACGAGGGCTTGGGCCAAGAGTGTGTTTGAAGCAGTGGCTTCCTCTTACTCCATCTCTTCTCTCTCGGACTGTTCCACGGCTCTGAGGTTGTGTTTTAGCCCTTCGCCTTGTCATGTTTGATGCTGGAGGCAGAACTCTCAGTGTCCCTCTTCTCTGGCAGTTCAGCAAAGGTGGCTAGTGACCCTAGGTTTCCTGGTGGTCAGGCCTGCCCCTCAGTGTCTGCTGAGATGTGCTGCTTAGGCTGGGTTCTGCCAGTAGATGGTGAAGTGTACCTACTTCTCTCAGGTCTCAGATGCGAACTGTGAAGTCAGTTGATGGCAGACAGTCTGATCTAGAGACCTCTCACAGTTTAGGGCCCATGTATGACCTAGAATCCGGTTGCACTGGTGGCGCAATCCCAGACTAGTGGTCCTGTGACGCAAGGCAGTTCAAGATATAGGCAAAGCTCAGACACAAACTACAGGATCAACAGTTTGTTGACCACCTGATTCTGTGTCTCCAATCCGTTCAGGACGTGCACAGGATCCAGACGCAGGCTGCACCAACAGCAATCACAGACTGCCTTTGTGTCTGCCCTCCAGGACGTCTGGGAACAAGTCTATTTTAGTTCTTTATATATTCTAGATATTAGTCCTTTGTCTAAGGAACAGCTGGCAAAATTTTTTTCCCACTTTGTGGGTTGTCTCTTCATTCTGTTGATGGTTTCTTTTGCTGTGCAAAAGCTTTCTAATGAGATGAGATCCCAGTTGTTGATTCTTTGTAATATTTTCTGTAGAGTTAGGGTTTTGTTCATAAAGTGTTTACCTACACCAGTATCTTAAAGAGTTCTATCTATTTTATCTTCCAACAGATGTAGTGTTTGTTTTAATATTTAGATCTTTGGTCCATTTCAATTTTAGTTGAGTGCATGGTGAAGAATACGCAGTATTTTCTTAGGTTACTTTTCACAAAACCTATAGGTTAACTACAATCCAGAAAAGCATTTCAAGGAATTTATGGGTTGATTCTAAAATTTGTATAAAATATTAAATGATCAAGAATTATCTGACATGGATGTAGGTCAGTGGCCCAGCACCTGTCTGGCAAGCATGAGTTCCTGAGTTTGATTCCAAGTACCAAAACAAATTGTTTATCTTCAAGAGCAACAACTGACTTGTCTCAGTTCATGAAACATATGGTTTTGGTAATTAATATAATATTGGATTATTGCAAGAACAGACAAACTAATGAAACACAATAGAATGCTCTTAACTACCCATAAAGATAGGAAAACTTATTCAGTGAAATGATGGGATTATAGATTATTGGCTAAAGAATACATCATAAAAGTGAAATAAGCCAGACACAGAAAGACAGTGTTGTATGATTTCACCTATACATGGAATTCAAAAGAGTTAAATCTTTTATTAGGAGCAGAGTAAAAGGATAGTTACTAAGGGGTAGGGTTGGCAAGGGAAAGATGGAGAAATGGAAGATGTTGATCAAAAGATACAAAATCTCAGTTTTCATTTATTGCACTGCATACTGACCATAGTGAATAATGTATATTTCCAAATTGCTAAAAATAGATTTTTAAGTTTCTCACTGGACATACACATGCACGCTCATACAGTCAGTGAGATAATGGACATGTTGTTTTGATTGAATTGTTTACAACATATAGATTGAAATATCACATTGTACCTCATAAATATTATTTGTCAAAAATAAAATAATTTTAAAAAGATACTCAAGAGGTAACAAATTATTGCAAGACCATACGATAAGAAAGAGATACCTTTTCAAATTAACTTTTCAAAGGTTACTAGATCCTAAGTCAATATTGGAAACCTCCAGTTGTCTAAGGAAGTCTCTGCATTTTGGATGGACCCAAAGTACCTTTAGCATCTCCCTTATAATACAAAAGGAGTCCACTACGAGGAAGTGACCATGTTGTTATAAAGTTATTGTGGGGTGTGGCTAAACCTGGAGATTGATCACACATGTGGAGCACCTGAGGTAAGCCACATGAGCAAGCTCTTCCAGCTGAGAACGTGGACAGCCTAAAAAAACCCAAGCAAACAGGTTGCTAGGCAGAGGGGTGTCATGTGGCATCAACCTGCTGAGTATATAAATAAATGCACTGAAGTCATTGAGCAGTTCCTTTCTCCCATCTAGAGAGCTCCCCCTGACCTCAGCTTTCTGTTTCCTGACTCTTCATTTCTTCATCCTCTACTGTTGTTTACCCTGAGAATTTTGAGAGCTGTGCTGGATGCAGCAGATTATCATATGTATAAATAATAGCCTATAATTTTAGGGTCATTTATAATCTAAGAGTGACTTTCAATAGAATTACATCAGAGAACTCCAATTGTAGGAGGTTAAAGATGTGTGATCAGAAAAGTAAATTAATAAAATTAAAAGAGGTATATATAAACATCATTATTAAGTTTAACGTATACATATTTATGCTAATCTAAATGTATTTCTAAAACATTTAATATCCAAAACTCACTTCTTCAAGAAACCAGTTTTTGATGTAAGTATATAAAATTTATTTTCAATTAAAAAATAAGGTTTACTTTCTCTTTTGAAAGTAACTCTCAAGCCAGCTGTGGTAGTGCATACCTATAATCCCAGCACTTGGGAGGCTGAGGCAGGAGGATCACTGTGAAACCAGCCTAGGCTACAAAGTGATTTCAAGGCCAGCCTAAATTGCACAGTGAGACCCTGTCTCAAAAAGACAAAAAAAAAAAAAAAGTAACTCTAAAGGTACACACTAGTATTCGTATAATTGTCTCTTACCCTACAGATAAAAATAAGGCAGAGGGTGCTGTGTTTTACTTGTTATTAAGGAAAATAAAAAATATAAAAATAGGAAAAATGTGCCATGTCTAGTAAATTCAGCTAGTATAATCCTTTGCTAGTCTAAAAAGAATGCTTGTAAATGATCATCAAAAACCTAATTTATGCTCTACTGACTATAAAGGATAAATAAGAATTTTCCAGGTTTTTGGATGAGCAAAGACATTATTTGACTGATTTTGGATTACTGAAAAGCATTATTTTGAGAGCTGAAAATGATTTTTCTCTGATCATCACTTTGGAAAGATCTATGTAATTTATGACTATTCAGTTTGATTTTTTTTTTACTCAAACTGTCCTTAGCAATGTTTCAAAGAAAAGAATTGTTGCTATTAGAAATTTCAGTGTCATTCAATAAATTATGAGTTTTCAACTCTTATTCAAATTTACTCTTTAGTGAGATAACAGTACTACTCGAAATATTGGAAATATTATTGGCAGAGTTTTTGCCTCTTAAAAAAGTATTCCTAATGCTCATTTATGTACTAACTAAATATTGAGTTAATTAACAAACAAAAAAAAGAAACATAAATGGTTTACAAAAGATAAACATAACCCTTAGAAATGAGACATAGTTTACTTACTAGATAGTTTAGTAATAAACTTATTCATAGCTTACCTGATAACCTGAAGATATACAGTGCCATAAAAGTTATCACATAAAGAGTAAAATTCCTGCCAGGCATGGTGGTGCACACTTGTAATCCCAGCCTCAGGAGGCTGAGGCAGGAGGATTGTTGTGAGTTAAAGACCAGCCTGGGCAACAAAGTGAGTTCAAGGCCAGCATAAACTGCATAGTGAGACCCTGTCTCAAAAAGACAAAAGAAAAGTATAATTCCTGAAAAGTAAGAATAATTTTAAAAATATGATTTAGAATAAAGCGGATGTATTATATATGATCTAACGTTCATAATAAATTTGTGATTTCTCATAAGAAGATGTGGTATATAATTAAGAAATGATTGGAAGTCTGTCATGCAAGATGGACACTCAAAAAAGAGAGATTAAATAAATACAGAGGTTTAAAGATTGAGTTGGTGAAGTTTTTTGTTTTGCATTTTCTTTATCTATATACACATTAGATAGAATGGTGTGTTTCACTGTGAGAATTTTATGTATGCGTATTATGTGCTGTGATCATACCTTTCCTCCATTAACCTCTGTCACCCTCCCCTCCCCAGGTCCTTTTCCTCTTCTTCAGTAAATTTCCTTCTACTTTCATGTCATTTTCCATCCTCCAGATTCTTCGTAGGAGAGCAAATATGAGCTTCTTGTATTTGTGAGTCTGGCTTATTTCACTTACCATGATGATCTCCAGTTTTATACATTTTTCTACAAAAGATATCTTTTTTATGGTGGAATAATGTTGCATTGTGTATAATATGTATCACATTTTCTTTTTCCCTTCATCTATTGATGGATACTTAGATGATTCTATAATTATGCTATTGTAGATATTGCCTGGACAAACATGGTTATGTAGGTATGTATATGATAGGCTAACTTGGATTCCTTCAGGAATATATCTGGGGTGATAGCTGGATCACATGGCTATTTTTAGTTCTTTTAGGAACCTCCATAATGATTTTAATTTTTGAGGAAACTGTATTGATCTCTGTAGTGGCTGTACTAAATTACATTCCCATCAATATTGCAGAGGGATTCTTTTTCTCCCAGCTTCCTCACCAATATTTATTATTTTTTTGTGTTCTTAATGGTAGCCGCTCTGAGAAGAAATGTCAGTGTAGTTTTTATTTGTATTTTCCTAATGCCTAAAGATATTGAATATTATTCATGTAGTTATTGACCGCTTGAACTGAGTGTCTGCTCTGGTCATATGCCTACTTATTGCTTGGATTTGTTTTTTGTACTGGGAGTTGAACTTAGAGCCTTTGCACCAACCTACATGACCAGCTCTTTTATATTTTTTATTTTGAGGCAGTGTCTCACCAAGTTACTGTGTCATTCAAACTGGGTTAAATTTGTGATCTTCCTGCCTCAGCCTCTCCAAGTGCTGAGATCACAGGTGTCAGCACCACGCCATGTGAACTAGTTATTCCTTTGGTGTAGGCTGAGGATTTTTTAAAATGTATTTTGGATTTTTTTTGTTTTATAAGTGCACATTTTATGTTTTACTTTTATTAGTACGTTTATAGTTCATAATGATTACATTCACTGTAGGTGATTGTTACGAGTACATAATCCTCTGTTGAAAGAGTGGCTGGCCAAGATTTTCTCCTGTTCTGTAGTGTGTCTCTTCATTCTGTTATTTCCTTTGTGATACAGAGATGTTTTAGTCTGATGCAGTCCCGCCTGTTGATTCTTACTTCCAGGGGTGATTCCCTGTTTGCACCCCCATCAGCATTTACTCTTCAGAGCTCTTGTGTGTGGAGGATTCGTCTTTCCTTCTCTCCCTCCTCCCTCACCTTCCCTTGTCTACTCGTTGTACACTCTGTGCACTCATGGACACGTGCTTCACTCTCTTAGTGACCTTCACTTTCTTAGTCACCCTCTTAGTTACCCATACTTAGATACCAGTATTTATTTTTTTCCTTTTAGGCATGAGTGGTTTTTCTGTTTACCTCTTTTTGACCTGTTTCATTCTTTTTTTTTAAATAGTACTTTATCACTTTCTGGGAGACACTCAAGACTTATATTTTCTGTTCCCTGTTTTCTTTTATTGAAGATAAACCTGTCTGTATGTCTGTCAATCTTTAAACATGTCAAAATAGACTCAGATTCATACTGTCATTTTCAGCATGCCAGGGTTAATTCTAGCATTCTCTTCTTGCTTATCTGTAATTTCTTTAAACTATAGTGGTACTCTAAGATGGTACTCTAGTTATCTACCATGGGCCTACTAGCATGTAGTTTCAGACTTGCTAACCTATACCCTGTGAGAAACATTTGCCAAGTGAAGCACAATTTTTGTGCACAGTTCTTGTGCTGAGCCAAAAGGCTATTTTCTGAACTTATTTATATCAGGATCTTTCATCTTTGCCCTCTTCAATATGGTTATAAAATATATTTAATACAGTAATTAGGTTTGTTTGTTGTTGTCTGCAGTCCTTTAAATTCCCCTAAATCCTGGTAGGTTTATGTTTTAATTTTTATGTTTCCCGCTAGCCTTGAACTCCTGGGGCCAAGAGATCCTGTCTCAGCTTCTCAGTTAGGTGGGATTATAGCCATAGGCCACCTTGCCTGATTATCATAGTTGATTTTTTAGAAATCTGAATAGAGTCCCTTTCACTCTTTTTGGTATAGAATTCAGTGGGTCTTAGCAATTGTAATCCATGTTTCCATATAGAACTGTTTCAGTGCCCGAAACATGTTCTTATGCTTCTGCTTTAGTCTTTTTTCATCCCATCTTATGACAAGCACTGAGCAGTGTCAGTACCTAAGATTTTACTTTTTCTTTTACAAGATCATAAAAATAGAACCACATAATACATAGGCATTTGGACCTGACTTTCTTCACTTGGGAAAATGCATTAAAGACTCACCCATGCTATAGTGTGAATCCGTAATGTTAATTGGTGAGTAGTATTTAGGTAGTTGGATACATCACAGTTTGTTCACTCAGTTGTTGAAGGGCATCTGATTTCTTTCCAGCTTCTGGCAATTATGAACAAATTGGTCATAAATTTTCACCAATAGGGGTTTGCTGAATCATCAATTTTCACTTTGCTTCAGTTAATACTTATGTCTGGGATATCTGGTTCATATGATAATCGTGTGCACAACATTACAAGAAACAGCCAAACTGTGTTGTCAAAGTCAGTACTGTACCATTTTAAAATCGCAGTATTATTTACTTAAAGTACACACTAGTACTGTAGTTGGCATTTGCAAATTTAGTTTTTATTTTTACCATTCCTCTATGTAATTGGTCTCTCATTGTGCTGACGAATACAGAACTCCATACTGGCCTCAATTCTCTCTGTACATTTGCTAGATATAACACCATTGTTGATTTGCTTCTATTATTTTTCATGCCATGTTGCCTGGTGTTCATATTATGTTCTCCTGTATATAACATGTTCCCCCCAGGTGCTTTTAAGAATAGTTTTGGTTAACTTTGCATTTTAGCGGTTTAACTATCATGTGTCTATGTATGTTGTTATTTGCATTTTGGAGAGGGTTGTTAACTTTCTGGGTTTAAAAATTAAGATTTTCTACCAATTTGTGGACATTTTCAGCTATTTGTTGTTGATGTACTTCTACATCACATTTAGTTTTCTGTCTCTCCTCTATTCTTCTGGGAACCCAGTCAGCTTATAGACCTCTAGGTCTCTAAGTTCATTAAAAAAAAAACTGTTTCCATACTTTTCTCAGACTGGATACTTTCTATGGTTCTTTCTTTGAGATTCTTTTGTTCTAATCTCTGGCATGCTTACAGTCAACTTTTCTATTTCACTATCTGTTTTGTCCTTTTTTTGTAACTTCAGTTTGTCTGGAAGATAACCAAAACCCTTGGTCTCCAGAACGTATTTCCTCCTTCCTGCCCTAGCACTTGTAGATACCTGTCTGCTTGGTATTAGCCTACGGTGCCTTGCTTCAGTGTCCCAAAGTTGTGCCAGTGATCTTCTCTATGCCTCCAGCTAAGGGCAGGTTCCATCCTGAGGTAGCCTCCAGCTTTCTCCAGAACCACATCTTCCTTTGACTGTATCCTGGATGGCAGCAGCTAAGGAGGCTCCCAAGGGGAACTGGGTCTCCTCTTGAACTGCAGAGTGGGAGGAGAGGAGGGAGAGCCAGAGCTGGGGTACTGCTTCCATGTCCTGTGGCATTAAGTGTCCAGATATTTTGAAGTGGTAGTTCCTGAGTTGGACACAGAGGTCTGCAGGGAAGGCTGGCATCATACAGAGCCCTGGTCACATTCGCTATATTTGGAGGTGTCAGGACTAAGACAGGTTCCATCTGGAGGCAACCTGCAACCTTTGTCACCTTGTAAGTTCCCACACTGAAGGTCCTCTCTGTAGGTTGGAGCAAATACCAGGAGGCACATCCCAGGCTCCCAAGCAGAACTCAGGGATGAGACCCTGTCACTGGAGAAGAGGCTGTTCTGAGAGCAGTAAGAAAGTGCTGGGATCCTTCTCCACATGGGTTCCATTTTTCTTCCTGCTGACCCTGGCCTGTAGTCAGGTTCCCTCGGAAGTGAGAGCAGCATGTCCTCGGCTCCAGTGGGGCTTTGGTGGGGACCCAATGGGGAACGGAGAGCAAAAGATTCACCCATGGTCCAGGTGACCACAACACAGAGTACGGTCTATGGAGCTGAGCCCAGCCAGCCTGGAGCACTTCAGTGAGTCCTAGGAGCCTTGGGTCCCTCATGCCTTGCTCTCCTGCCTCTATATCCTCCCAGGGCTGAGAACAACAGGGCTGAAGCAAAGTTGGCCACTGCCCTCTCCCTGCCCTCTGCCTTTCCCAGCCACCTGTACCTCCCAGGGCTGAGCTATGTGGCTACAGGATAGACCACAAGGCAAGATCTAAATTATTTACTCCCTGGCCCTTTTCAGAATATTTGCCAACCCTTGCTCTAGAGGTCATGTTACCTCCATGCTGAGGGTTGTGCCTCATATCACCTTAGTGAATTTTGCCCTGTGAAATAAAACACCTTTGAGTAACAGAAAATCTCTTCTATCACACTCAGTAACCTTGGTTAGATTGAGCAGAGAGACAGCTGATATGCAGATATTATTCCCCTGGAGAGGAGAATCCAACTGTTACCTTCTTTTAGCTTGGAAAATGCAATAAATCAGTGCCACTGAAATTTAGCACATACCTGAATTCAGGTATCTGTGAGAGCTGATTCCAACATGAAATCGTGGGGCTAGGGATATAGTTCAGTGGCACAGTGCCTGCCTGGCAAGGACAAGGTCCTGAGTTCGATTCCTGTTACCAAAAAAAAAAATTCTACCAACATGAAATCGTGCTTGTCAGGTCCTAGGGTTGGCAAGTTATGAATGGGGTGGTGATGTCATGAGGGCCTGTATAAATAAATACATTCTCAAAGAACTTCTAAGAGCCCCCAAATATTTCTTCTCATTCTACATGCACCCAGGATTCACACATTTCTCATACTTTGCACACTTGGCAGGCATTCCCCAACAGAACATGTTAGAGATTGCAACAATTTAGACAAGATGCAGTGGACAGAACACTCGCACATCAAACACACCTCCACTGATGAGCTGACACCCACTCCTGCCTCAGGTCTCCAAGGCCAATTGACAGTATTTAAGTAGGTTATTTCTCCCTCAAAGGAGCAGCTTTCCTTTTGCCTTTAAAATTTTCCCTTTCTCAAGGACTCTTAGAATGTCCTTGGTTTACTATTGTGTGTGTAGTCTTTTGGAGGGGGTTGAGACAGAGTTCTGGGATTATAGGTGTGCACCATCACACTCAACCTGTGTGTGTAGTCTTATTGCAATACTGTGTCACTCCTAAATAAATATCATTATGTTTTGAAGGCTCTCTTTTTAGATTGACACATCATATTATAAAACCTGTCACATATGCCTGTAGCTCAGAATGGAGTGTCTAAAGCTACATAGTATGTAGTTTGCGTTTTGGTCTGGGGATAGTTCTTCTAATTATGGCAGTGTTTCTTATCAAGGGAGGCTATCAGAATGCTGCTCTAAATGATTTTTTAATTCTCCAAGGACTGTTTAAGTGCTTATAATGTGAATATGTGGATAACTTCAGGATCATTGGGATTTAAATTTCTTTGATTTCTTTTTAGCAGACTTTGTATTTATATTGTAAATTTTAGTTCTTTCATGTTGGTTGTTGATGACCATACACATTTTGGCAAGGTAAGAACAAACCCCATTTCAGCCAGGTGTACATTTTTGAGATCTTAACAAGAGCCTATTTCAAAGATGTGCACTGAGATTTTTCTCAGTAAGTCTGATAAAGGAGCAGAAATCTATTTAAATTATGAGCACAGATCCAGCTCAGCCAGGAAGTGTATATGTGTGCAAATACTGCAGGGAAAAATACTGTAATTTAGAGACTTGTAAGGAAATGACCTGGTAGTTTCTCCCTGATTGTAATCCCTTGTCTCCTTCATAATGTTGGCATTGTTCAGGTCCTGTCCTGAAACTTGCTACTTTGAGTTCCCAAAGAGGTAAAACTGTTGGTGTGCTTTTTGTTGCCAATGACACAGTACAACAAGTCGAGTAAATTATAAAGGAGGTAGTTCATTGTGGCTTGCAGTCTGGAATCACGAGGTCCAGGGCTGCCTCTGGCAATGGTCTTCCTGCTGGGAAAGTTCTGTGGTACCACAGGTGCTTGTTATCTTTTTGATACAACCCCTTTCAGAGGTGTGATTTGCAAATATTCCTTCCAGTTCTATAGGTTATTCCTAATTCTAAGTAAGCTTTTAGCTTGGTGAATTCTAGTCTATTTTTACCTTTGTTGCCTCTGCTTTGGGGATCAAATTTAAAAGTAATAATGGCTCAGACTAATGTTGTAGATCTTTCACTATATTTTATTTAGTAGTTTTATAAATTAAGGTCTCCTGTTTTAACTTTTTAATACATTTTGGGTTCATCTTCGTACATGTGTGAGAAGGGTTCCAATGTCATTATTCTATATGGAGAAATACAGTTTTATCTGACTTTTTTTTATTTTAAAGAGAAAAAAACCCAAATTTCAAAACAAGATAATAAGAGGGTAAAAATGGTTAATACAATGTGTATTATTATCTTTAGCTTTGTTACTCAGAGTACAAGATATAGGCACTTAATTGTAGAAACAATATCAGCACAAATCTTTTCAATGAACTAAGCAAAATTCATAGTATATATGTATATATATATATATATATATATATATATATATATATATATTTGCTTTCCCCTTCCTTCTTTTCTCCTTTCCTCCATCCCAGTTTCTCTTTCCTTTTGAACAGTTTCTTCCCATTTTACAATATCTGTTGTACATTTTGGATCTTATTTACTCTTTCAGCTTCTCATACTAGGGAGACAATACAATGTTTGCACATATGTATGTGGTTTATTTCACCTCCAAATATGGTCTTGAGTTGCGTCCATTTACCTATAAAAAAAAATCTTCAGTTTATGCAGTTTTAATGGCTGAGTAGTACTCCACTGTATAAAAAGACCACATCTTTTTAATCTATTCCTTGCTTGATGGGCATTTGGGTTGTTTCCAAGATCTAACTGTTACAAATTGTGCTGCTACAAAAATGAGTGCACATATATCGCTGTGGTATGATGTTTTTAATTCTACTGGGAAGCTACCCAGGAGAACAGCTGGGTCAAAGGGGACCTCCAAATCTAGTTTTTTGAGGATCTCCAGACTGATTTCCACAGTGGTTGCACCAGTCTATACTCCCACCAATGGTGGAGAAAGGTTCTTTTCTCCCCAAGGTCCCTCCAGCATTTGTTATTGGTTCATTTGTTGAGAATAACCATTCTTTCCGGGGTGAGATGGAGTCTCATTATTGTATTAATTTGCACCTCTCATTATGTTGAACATATTTCATATATTTTTTTGCTGTTTGTATTTCTTCATATGAGAAGTGTGTATTCATCTCAAATGCCCATTCTGGATTGTTTTTTTTTTTTAATTTGGGAGGTCTGATATTTTTGAGTTATTTGTATGTTCTCAATAGTAATCCTTTGAGGAACAGCTGGCAAACATTTTTTCCCACATTGTGTGTTGTTGCTTCACTATGTTGGTGGTTTCTCTTGCTGTGCAAAAGCTTTTTAATAAGATGATATCCTAGTTGTTGATTCTTCATGACAGTTCCTGTGTAACGGTAGTTTTACTCATAAAGTCTTTGCCTACACTAATGTCCTCAAGAGTTTTACCTAGTCTATGTTCAAGCAGATTTAATGTTTCTGTCTTAATATTTACAGCTTTGATCCATTTCAAATTTAGTTTATTTCATGGTAAAAGATATGGGACCAATGTTAATCTTTAGCATGTGAGAGCCAGTTTTTCCAGCACCATTTATTAAAGAGGCTGTCTTTCTTGCATTGAATGTGTTTGGCACCTTTGTCAAAGATAAGGTGGCTGAGTATGTCTGGAGTTGTTTCTGTATCTTGTAATCTGTTCCATTGATCTTCAGGTCTGTTTTCCAGTATCACACTGCTTTTATCACAATAGCTTTATAGTATAATGTCAAGTCAGGGATTGTGATGGCCCTTGCCTTGCCTTCGTTGCCCAGAAATGCCTTTGCAATTCTAGGTCTCTTTTGGTTCCAAATGAATTTTAGGATTATTTTCTCAAATTCTGTGAGATATGCTATTGGAATTTTGATCAGAATTGCATTAAATCTGTATAACAGTTTTGGAAATATGGCCATTTTCACTATATTGGTTTTCCTACCCAAGAATGAGGGATATCTTTCCATTTTCTGATAGCCTCTTCAATCCCTTTTTGAGATGAAGTTGAAAACTGGAGTTTTCAATGTAGAGGTCTTCTACATTCTTCATTAGATTGATTCCTAGGTATTTCATTTCTTTGGTATATTATTGTGAAAGGTTAACACCATTTTTTGAAGAGTGTCCTTTCCTTACTGTGTACTTGTGAAAAATCATTCAAATGTGTATTTGTGTTACTTTTGGAGTCTCTATCTTCTCTCATTGGTGCAGTTGTCTGATTTTGTGCAATAAAATGCTGTTTTAAGGACTATAGCTTCTTAGTAGGTTTTCAGAAGTCAATGTGTTGACTGTAGCTTTGTTATTGTTGTTTATGATTGTGTTGGCTATTTAGCCTTTTGTCATGCCACGTGAATTTTATGATTATTTTCTATTTCTATAAAAATGTCATTGGAATTTTGATAGGTAGTACATTGAAGCTGTGGATCACATTATTATAAACATTTTAATAACATTAACATTATTTATTAAATCTTCTAATCCATAAACATGAAATAACTTTCCACTTATTTATGTAGTTTTGAGCTTCTTTTATCAATAGTTTATAATGTCTCATGTGCAGATATCTCACTTACTTGGTTAAATCTATGACTATGTTTTCATTTTACTTTTGTAGTTTATAAATAAAATTGTTGTCTTGATTTCGTTTTTTTTCATTGTATGTGTGAGGAAATACTAACTTTTGTATGCTGGTTTGTGTACTGCACCGGTACTGAATAGCTTTTGATCATGTCTGAAAAGGGTGACCTTCTTGATTTTTCAATATGGATGAGTTTTACCTCTTTTTCTTGCTTCATTGCTTTGACTGGGTTTTTAGTACTATGTTGGGTAGCTGTGATGAGAATGGGTACCCTTGCCTTGTTTCTGACCTTAACACAAAAGCTTTTAGCTTTTTGCCACTGATATAATTCCACCTGTGAGCTTGTGATAATAGTCTTTATTGTGTTGAGTTATATATCTTTGTACCAGATTTTTAGAGTATTTATCATAAAAGGATGCTTAATTGTATTGTATATTCCTTCTGCATCTCTGGAGATAATCAGACAAATTCAGGTGCATTCAGGGTGGTATGGCCGTAGCCTCTTGAGATAATCAAGTGGTTTCTACTCCTTTATTCTGTTAATGTGGTGCATCACATTTACTGATTTTAATGTATTTAAACTCATGACATCATAGAAATAAATTGCTCGTGGTCAGGTAAATGATCCTGTTAATATAATGCCAGATTTAGTTTGCTAGTATTTTGTTTATATAGTATTTTGGTCATTTTGTTTATAATAGTTTTTGCATATATATTTTTAAGAGATATTGGCTTATAATTTTCTCATAGTATTCTCATCTAGCCTAGGTAGCAGCATAGTATACCTTGTAAAACATATTTGAAGTATTTTCTTCTCTTCAATTTTAAAAGAGTTTCAGAAGTATTTGATTTAGCTAATATAATTAATATTTATGCTTTTTCTCAGGTAATATCTTGTGGCAATGGAAATTTGGGCTGTATTCTTTGAGGATTTAACTAATGTGTGATAATGAAACATCAAACCTAAAAAAACACAGCAAAGAGAGGAGGACACCTGTATCACAAGAGTGCTGAAAGGCAAATTCTAAAACCCAGACAAGAAAGCATAGAACAGAGAATGAGACAAACACCACATTTTGTCCATTAAACTTAATACTCATTCAAGGTCTGTAAGGACCCCCTGAAATTTCACAAACCTGTCTCCTGACCCTTTCCCAGGGGCCCTACTTGGACCCACTAGGACACTAAATTACCTCCAATTCTCTCACTCCTACCTTCCTGGCTGACTTCCTACAGCACCAAACACCTTTAGCTACCTCCATGCTAACTTTTAGGGGGACTGAAACCAGGGCCTGTCCCCTGAGCTATATCCCAACCTTTTAATTTTTTTTGAAATTTTGGGACAGGGTCTTGCCAAGTCACTAAGTTGCCCCAAGTAGGCTTGAAATTGTGATTCTTCTGCTTTAGCCTCTGAGAGTGCTGGGATTACAGGCATGGCTTCAGTGGTAGTAATTAACCTGTGTCATGTGGCAGGGTGCCCATCCCCACCTCCACCTCATATCTGCTATGAATGCAATTCTTCCAGGGTCTTGCTCTGGCCATTATAATGAAGGCACCTCTCTAAATATGGCAATAAGAGAGAAAAGGTGGAGGAGGAGGGCACCCTATTCTCTTAGTTTGGAAATATTCAGCTGGAAGGAAGGCTCTCCTGTCCTGTGACTCTCCCTGCCACAGGACCCTCATCTTCTGCTGCCTCATCTGGGCTCTCCAAGGGTTCTTCCTTAGGGTGCCCTTCTTGGAGAGCCCCAGGGTCAGACAGGTTTATTGAGATTTTTCATTCCCTCGCTCGGTTATAGCACTGTCCCTGAGCTTAGACCCTGCATGTCTGGCTGTCAGCTAGTATAGCTGTTACCACCTGAATCTGCTTGTAGACTTAATCCAAGCTCCATGCTCCTTTTGTAAGTCACTCTGGGCATGTGGCTTGGCAATCGTGAACCTGCTTTCCCATCTTGACATACAGCCTCTCTCGAGGACTCAGTTATATAATCATTGTTCTTGTTATCACCCCTCTGAAGAAGATCCAGGAGAAACCATTCCAATTTTATTTTCTCCCTTGAGCTCACTGTTGCACTGTGCTACCTGAACAAAGCCTTTGTTTTTCCTCTCTCTAGATGAGGAATCTGAGGTTAAAGAGAGTCAGTGACTGTTACAGTTTGCGTCTTGATGTCCCCTCAAAGCCTCATGAGGCAAGCTTCTAGAGCTTTTGATCGATTCATGGTCCAATTCTGGGGTTATAGTTGTGAGTGCTACACCTGCTCTGGGGCAAGTAGCCTGCATACAATATCAGGGAGGGAAAGAGGGAGGAAAAGAGGCTGAAGCTGCACCTTCCTTTTTGCTCTTGTTGCTTTTGCTGTTTTCCACCACCACCATGAACGTTTGCCCTCTGCCATGTGCCACTCTGTCTTGGTGCCAGTTGAATATGGACTGAAACCATTACAAACTGTGAACTAAATAAACCTTTCTTTCCTTAATTTTGAGCATCAGGTATTTTGTCTCAGCAATGAGAGAGAAAAGTAACCAAGACAGTGACTTTTCCAGAGCCCTGCAAGAGAAGCCAGCTCTTCCTGCCAGCTGGAAGTAAAAATCTCAGCTGAATTTACCCTATACTCCAGTAGCTCCCCTGACTACTGTCCTACCTTCTGAGCTCTTGATGAGTGTCCAGGTACCCTGCCATGCCTCCACAGTGGAATACAGCAGTGTGTCTCAGACAGCATGTTTGAGAAGCTCCTGCCTGTCCCAGATTCTCTGCCCTACAGCTAGATTGAAGACCATGCCTAACATTTCACCTCCTCCTATGAATTCCTCAAGAGAGTTCTTTTGACAGAGCCTTGGCTCAGCCACTTAGAATGTGGTCACCCAAGATGTCAACTCTGAATGACAGGGCAAGGAATTCCCTGGGAAATGGAACCTGAGATCTGATCAATTAAGACCCACTACTGAATACATGAATTCTCAAGATGGTTCTCATATCCATCTGGAGACAATGCTTTTAACAACTGGGCACCAAAGTAGAAATACGAAGACTCATCATTATGTGCAAAAGGGCAGAAAGGGGAATGACAGCACACCTATAAATCAGTCCTCAGTGCACCCACTGGGACATGAGCTGAGAGCTGAGCTTCAAAACCAACTGTCCCAACAGGATTATCTCTGTTATAGGCAGAGGGTTGCCTTCTGTCAGAGGTTTAGTGAACACTGAAGAGAAACAGGTCCTAATTTCCTAAAAAATTGTGGGGCTAAGATGCTAGAACAAGAAAGTCTTACCACATCACCCCAACAGCATGTGGGAGTCTACTTTCCAGCAGGCAGGACCAGCATGGCCACCAGAGACCTGATAATTCTACTCACTTAATAACCCTTCCTGTTTAGCTCAGTAATAACCCATAACCAGTGACTCATGTACCCACAAGCCTCCTGCCTAACCAAGGACAAATAGATCCACCTTTTTATAATTCCAGAAGACACAACTGGAATTTTACAAACGTTCAATGAGAAATAAAAAAAATGTATCTGACCTAGAACCTCTTCCAATATCATCTCTTTCTAAACACTATAAACACTTTCACTCCATATCCCAGCCTCCATTTGTACCTTGATGAGCAAATTTTTTTGTCTCTGCAGTGTCCTGAGCACACAACTTCTGAAATTTTGAAGAATTTTTCCTGTTTGAGAGGGGAAAATGTAAGCAGAAATTTAATAATGGGAATGTGTGTGAGTTCATTTCAGAACCCAAAGGATACAGATTTCTTGGGTGAATATTTCTAATTGGGTTCATATAAACTGGGAGCCAAAAGGCTGGGATGAGAGCTTTCATCTGATCATCTGAGTCCCTCCACATTTTGATCATGGCTAATTGGTATCCTATATACCTCACTTACTTGTATGTCAAATTCTTTTTCCCTACCAGGGAGGTTTTTTGCCATGACATCTGTGAACAGTTTTTTTTAAAATATCATTTCCCTCGCTCAGTTATAGCACTGTCCCCGAGCTTAGACCCTGCATGTCTGGCTATCTCCTGCTTTTTCGTTGACTCTAATCAATCTTAAGTTATTCTTTTTTGCCTCATCTAGCAGCTTCCGGGTTATTTCTCATGGTCCCTTGCTATTTTAAGAAATCTTTCTTTTCAAGGTCACTAACCACAAGCCTGCCTTCTATATCTGAAATCTTATCTCACATTGGGTCATTCTGCTGCAGACACTTTCAGTGGAATTTTTATTCTCCTGGATATATGTCTGAATCTGCCTTATGGATTCCATTTCTTTCCTATGTTGAGCATTTATGGCTTCCATAATTTTCTTAAGCTCCTCTTATTTTTTATCTGTATCTGCTCTAGAGTCACTAAGCACAGTTTTCATTGTAGACACCATCTCTGTAGTTATCTGAAGTTATTTCTGATTTAATTTTTTCTAGAGTCCCACTCAATTGCTTTGTTGGTACCACTTCAGAGAGGCCAGGTGGTTGGCTTTCAGATTGGCCCACCTCCTTGACCCCTGAGTTTGCCTTTGGTGAACTGGATATCTCGGGTTGTTTCTTGTTTGTCTTCTCATTTTCTTTCCTTTCCTTTTTTTTTTTTCTAGTTTAATTACTGGAGTGATGCTTGTGAATTGCCTATAGTGGGTTGCTTTATTGCTAGTATTTGGAACCCTTAGGAAATAACTACTTCTCCAAGGTATCTTCCAGGTGTAGGTGGGTTTTTAGTTTGAGCCTTTTGCAAGATCCTACCTCTTCAATTTGCTGGAGATGAGAAATTGCTGCCTACTTGGCCCAGGCCCTGGTTTTTTGGCACTGTGCCACAGTATTTTCTATGACCCTTAGTCAATCTCAGTTTTGGAATACCAGGAAGAATAGCTATCTAGAACAAGTATGCCACTTTTGGCTAAAGTGTTACTATCAGCAATAACAATAGCATCAAACACAGCCTAGAAAATGACAAACTTTGCCACCTTTAACCTTATGAACTAGATTTGTGATTATATAACAAAATCTAAAACAAACCAGAAATTATGTGTAGTATATAAGTCCTTAATATGTCAATTTTTCCCTCAGGGGTTAAAATTTAAAAGGGGTTAGAGAGAAAATAGAGAAGTAGAAGAGGAAGAGATTAGACATAAGATTGGAGCACAAAGGAGTATCACATTAACTGGGAAACTGGGGCAGAAGACTGGAGGGAAACAAAGAAGGAAGAAATAAAAAGAAGAACAGAACAAGAACCACATAGAGGCTTGAAAACACTTTCACATTCATATAAAACAAGATCAAACAATGAAGGAGAAAACAGAACAAAAAAATCAAAACCACCACAACAAAAAACAAATGAGAGAGAGGGACAGAGAGAGAGAGAGAGAGAGAGACAGACAGACAGACAGGTCAACTTCCAGGTTTGTCTCTGCTGTCACTGGTAAATAACATGTGGAGACAGAGTATAGATCTGTGCTGATTTATCCCAGCAACCCAGCAGTAGCTTTTTGGTGGGGTAGTGGATAATCCCAGTGAGCCTGCACCTTCTGGCCAAGACCAGATTCATTCATCATGCAGCTGTCAGTGCATCTTCCATGGGCTTGAGCCTAGCTGGGAGCTGCTAGATAGAGCCAGCAGCCACTCTGAGTTCTCAACTCAGTTGACCCCTCTCCAAGATGGCTCTAGGCCAGTTGCTTTCTCCTGTGGGATGACTGAACCCTCAACACTCACTGCTTGCTAGTGCAGTCCTTCACATCCACTGCTTTCTTCCACTATTGCACCTCTGCATGGCGGCCTCTGGGGTTGCCCACAGTCACCATGTGTGTGCAGGTTCGAATCCCCTTCATGTAGTGAGTCCTGTCTCAGGGAGAAGGTGCTACCAGCTACCTCCTTCTTCTTTGCTGAAATTTGTTTCTTCAGTCTCTCCAAGGGCTTCAGTTCATGCTTCATATCCTTTCTGGGCCCCTGGGAAGGACCAATTCCCTCCTTCTTGACTTCCTCACATTACTATATTCCAGTGTCTGGATGATGACTCTCAGAGAGGCTCTTACCACTGCACGGACCAGTTCTTCTCAGTTGCAGAAGAGAGGCAGGAGTTGATTTCTGTTTTTCTGCTGCCACCAGAGGAACCTTTTTCTCCAGTGCTAGTTCTGGCTTCAGAGGGTCCTACGTTGTTCTGGACACGGAGCAGGAGCCAGAAGGAGAAAAGCTCAGCAGTGTTAATCACTTCCCAATGACCTATCAAGTACAGAAAAGATGTCACTGCAATTTTGGGAATTCCAATGCCTAGTCAAAATCCACAAAAAGCTGGGCATGGTGGCACATACCTGTAATCTCAGCACTCAGAAGGCTGAAGCAGTAGGATCACCATGAGTTCAAGGCCAGCCTGGGCTACATAATGAGTTCAAAGCCAATCTAAACTACATAGCCCCCAAAAACAAAACAAAACAAAAAAACCCTTCAAACCAAAAAACCCACAAAAACCTTCCAGACTGCTATGCACTTTACCATCTATTTTTGCCTTGTTGGGATCTAGATGTCCCACCTGTGCAATAAGAAGGTGCAAGGGAGGCTCCAGATCTGCTCCAGGTGAATTCATCTACACCCAGGCCTCTTTGACTTTGAAGTTTGGAATGTACAATGGATGGTACCATTCCAGCCAGGTGCCCATTATGGAAGAAATGGTGCTAGGAAGAGACAAATGAGCAGCAGAGTCAGAGGCCTGCGCTTTCCTTCCACACTGCCTATGACATCCTTGTGTCTTGTGTGGCCCTGCCTCTGTCTGTCTAGAGGACAACCCTACTCCACCCTAAGTGTTCTATAAACATCCCAGCATTGGCTTTGGCCAGCAGGGCTAATTCTAATACTTCATAGTGGCATATTGGCATTCCTTTCTAAAAGAGGCAGGCACAAAATGTCATGAGCACTCAGAGCTGGGCTTCAAGCAGATTTGAGAGGAGTCTGCTCATCACAACTCCAGTCTAGACCCCCTGTTGCCATGAGTTGGGATGGGTGGATTGACATGGAGGACAGGCAGGGCTAAGAGCTGTTATGCTGCAGATGAGCCTTTCAGGTGCTGGATCTGAACCCCATCCTCCTCTCTCCTTCACAGGGAGTCTAAAATTCCACTCACAGCACTATCTGACTTTTAAGTCTTCAAGAGAAGCCCCAAAACTATGTCTTTCCCAAAGAAATAATAAAATGTATGCATGCCAGGATTCTGTCATTCTCTCCTCAGCCAAAGTCTTCATAGTCATCACTCATTTCTGACTATTCCTCTGTTTTGAAAGTGTACCCACTGTATAACTGGTCCTGGGCTGTATTTTATGACTACTGTGATTGTCTGCCTTTCCAAATAGAACTGGAGCCCCACAATTGTTGTCTGCTTTGTTCAGTGGATTATGCATTATGCCCTGTATCTAAAAAAGTTACTGGACAAAGTAATTGCTATCTAGAATGGAATGCATGAAACACAAACTCATAAACTTTCCTGATATCTGAGAGAGCTTGGGGCTTCCTTTCCTGGATACAAGGATCCCTTGTTTAGTTTCTATTAAGGAAAAACACTAGCTAGCAGAAATGTGAAATGTCATTTAAAAGTTGGAAATTGTTTTTTACATTTTTCTAAATATAGATGGACATTGAAGCATGTAGTGAAGAACTTCTTTAATGGAAGAATAGAGAAAATTCGAAAACCATAGCTTGCCCAGCACCCTCTCTATGGAGCCAGGTACTAGGTACCTGCTTGTCATGCCTTATGCCAGTTTATCTCTACAAAAACTCTCTGAGTTTATTCTTTTCCCACCTTACTTTTCAGAGGAGTACGTTGAGGCCCAGAGCACTACAATGATACTTTTAAAACATGGTATGAGGCAGCATCACTACTATGCTTTGGTGGGGCACAGACACCCACTGAAGAGTTTATCCAGGAAATATGGGACAATGTTAAAGTCCCAGCATGAACAAAGGAACATGGCAAAGTCTACCTGGCACGGGTCTACCTGAGATGGATGGTATCAGGAACCCCATCCACTTCTCCCATGTGCCTGGCCGGAGGGTTCACATCATGCAGGTCTCCTCTAGGTTCAGGGTAGACTCATTTTCATGTAGAAAGAACAAGGAGAGACATATAGTCAGGAGCAACACAATGAAGCACCAGCAGATTTGGATTTGAAGTTTAGACAAGGAAGTTTCAATTCTATGTTTGTGCATGTGGGGGACTTGAGTGTCCATGATAAAAATGATTCAAAGCTTTCATCATAAAATTCAATGTGAGGGCCAGAGAATGATAAACAATTTGTATCTTCAAGGTATCTTTAAGGTTTTTTATTAGCTGTGGACTAGTAACACTTGCCTTTATTCATAACTTGCATGAAAAGCATTATCACATTGAGTCCTCAATAAACATCCCCATTGAAAGATGAAAAACAAATGTTTCTGGATGTCAAATGACTGTTCATTGACAAACATGTCAGAACTGAGAATCAGCCAACGCTAGTACTGAATGCACTTCATCCTACTCTACTTGATGTGTGGTCTGGTCCTGATGCAGATATGAAGGATCTGGGAAGGTCTCCTTTCCTTCCCACAATGAAGAGAGTGCATAGGGAAAAGCCCTAGGAGAACCTTTTTGGGTGAGTCAATATAGACCTTTTCCCTAATGTTATGTTAAGGGGAGTCTTTAAAATAGTTACTGGAACTCCATTTTCTCTCAAAGATGACAAATGTTGGGAGATTCCATGGTGTCCTCTGAAGAAATCATTGTGTCCTCTGAAGAAATCATTGTGGCAAACACCTTGATATATAGCCTCTGGAATTACAAGAAAATACATTTCTGCTGTTAAAGCCACCACGTGTGTCATTGTGTTATGACAGTTTTGGAAAACGAATACCATCAATAAGGACACAGACTGCTCGCTGCCACATGGCTAAGATGAAGATGGAGTTGAGTACCACCTCATTCTACCAGTTTTAGAAGGATGAGCTTATGCAAGAATTTATCTTCCTTGGGCCGGGGATGTAGCTCAGTGGCACAAGTGCCTGCCTGGCAAGCACAAGGTCCTGAGTTTGATTCCTGTCACCAAAAAAAAAAAAAAAAAAAAAAAGAATTTACCTTTATTACTGTAATATTCTGCAGCCATAGGAGGGCACAGCTCCTGACCTGGTGGAGCTATAGTGATATGTTCTTGAGTTGACATTGCTGATAAATGTGTAGAGTAGCTTAACCATTTTGTGTGTGTATGTAACTCTTGCTGTTTGCATAACCTTTCTGGTGAGAGTTTAAATCTACAGAAGACCTTTCCAGGACATTGGGATTTACTGCTACGTGGGATACCTGGAGCACTTAAAAACAGTGACACTAGCCAAGATGTTCATGCCTTAGTACAAAGTGAAATAATACAGAAAAAATTTTCTCTGATATTTCTACAAATATATGATATGGAAATTTATATCTATTCAAGTTACCAGGGAGAATAAAGACAGCCAGATTCTTTATTTTAATGTTCTGGTACAACAGACCATTTTGCTGGCAGTATTAGTTTGGTCTTTAAAACATAGATGCCAGTGAATGCACACATAAAAGTTTCTGAACTTTGTTTCTTTCCTCATTTCTTTCTAGGTTAGATGTACTTGCATTGATTAAAAAATAGGTATCTATTTTATGTTTTACCAATTTAACAGAAGCATTTAATAGTGATAGTCAAAAAATGGGGATAGGGCTATTAAAGATTAACTGATCTCTGAATCATTTAGATATAGATATAAATGATAAGCGTGAGATGTGTTTCACACTTACGTTTTTGAATTAGAATTCTAACAAAGAACAGAGGCTGAGCTGAAGCTGTTATACAAGTTGGCTATGAACAAATCATTTTTTAAAAGTCCAATCAGAAACAATACAAATAATTTTATTTGAAATGATGGAAATGAGATTCCTCTGGTATTGGGAAAACAAGCTTAGAACTTCTTCAGCCAAAGGGGAACCTGGAATTGCTATGAGGGGGCATGCTTAACCACTCAGGAGTAAAGCCAAGTCTGACAAAAGAGAAAAATGTGGGGATTCTGAAAGTTTTTAAATCCTAAGTCAAATTGGCTTCTGAAATCAAATGTTAGAAATGAACAAACCAGCCAGCTTTTTTTCTTAAGACTTTCATGTTTATTTAATATTTTTAATCTACAATACAGCCATAACAGAAGGATGAATTATGGGGGACATGACAAAAAATCATGGAATAAGGTTATTCCATTTGAAATAGATGTATATGCTTCTGTTGGATCAGGAAAGAGCAATGTCTGTGGTGCCTTGTGCATCACTTCTCTAGGCTGATGAGGAAGAAAAGAGGCACGCTAAGGGGATTGATAGCTCTGCTGTGAAGGTCACTATGGTTGCAGAGAGAGACTGAAGTAACAGATGGAAACAGGTATGAGTAGCTAAAGACTTTGCCATGGGGATGACTAGGTCCTGAGAAGATCAGCAAGCATTATTCAGTGGCTTGATATCAGCAAAGCAACAGAACTCCTGGTACATAGAGACTGAAGCTTGGATACTAAGAGGAAGACACACTTGGGGGTCTCTTATAGAAAAGTTACTATAGCTACAGTCAATATATAGGTATCCGGGAAGGGATCTGAAATACTTTTCTAATGAAAATCTAATAGGAGTAAGTGTTTATATTTGTCGGCAATGAGCCTGGGGTAGCACAGTGTTGGGTACAGTGATTCAGGTTTTCCCAGCAGTCTGGTGGATGATTTTCAGATGTCAGACCATTTAGCTTTCCTAGAGAAGAAAGATGGTGCATCCTCAGTATTGAAAATTTCAGTTATTGGTCAGTGCCACAGATGCTATTTGGAGACTTAAAGTTTGTAAGTCTGTTAACTGATTAGATGTTCGTTTGCACCCACTGTGGTTGCCTGCAGTGATGGTACCAGAACGCTAGTTAAAAATTTGAGTTTCATGCTTGGCTCTTCTTTGATTTGCCCCATTATCTGGACTTCTAGGCTTTCCTTTGCCACTAATTAGTTAGAGATACTTGGAAAATTTTGAATAAACTTTAGTCATGTCCCAAGAAATATTTAAAGAATGAGTAAATTGGAACTTTCATTTTTCATCTCAAACTTCATTCATTAGGTATTGTGCCAAAGTAAACATGAAATTAAAGATGTAGCGCTGGGGAGATAGCTCAGTGGTACAAGTGCCTGCCTGGCAAGCACAAGGTCCTGAGTTCAATTCCAGTACCAAAAAAAAAAAAAAAGCAATTAAAGCTGTATACTTACAGAGTAAGTAGCTCTTAATTCCATGCTTGTAAGAACTCTGTAATTAATGTCAGTACTCCTCTGTTACTTGATAATTGGTATTATCAAACTTATTCTAGCTATGAGGCCCAGAGGGGCTCAAATACACAACTACTTCATCTACACTATAAATCCCCAAGCCTGTCTTACTTATTTAATAAACCCCTAGAATTTACCTACGGGTGTGTCTTCTTTAATTAAAGATGTCATACTACTCAGGCACAATGCTCCAGACATATTACTAATGGCATAACTTTTAATTATTAACAAACACTCTACAAAATGTGGGACTGCATGTATATCCATGATTTTTGCTAATTCATTGCAGTAAAGCGCCTTTCTCTAGTGACTTATTCTTTCACCATTGCTAAACCTCATCTGATTGCAATTTTATTCATGTACCTCAGGAACGCATTGCTGCTGAATGAAAGACAGTGTCAAAGGAAGGAAATGATTGTGTTCCTAAAACATCATCTAGGACCTCATTAAAAATCAGAACACTGGTCCTAATAATACATTATATGAGAACCCAGTTGAATAGGCCCTGATATCACCCTAAAAGCATTTCCTCTAACATAGGAATATCTTCTAACACTTTTTTAATCAATAATAATTCTGGTGCCACCTAAATATGCTAGCAAGAGAACATTTTTGCTTAAATTGTACATATTTTCTGTATATATTTTAATCACTTAATGTATATTTTATATTGCATTGATTTGCTTTACGTTTAAACTTTAAATATTTCCGGGTCTACGTGGTTTTTCTCTACCCTTGCCTTTTTTCCATTTAACAGAGCTCAACGTTTAACACTGTCAGCAGTTGGAAGTTAGACATGTGCCCATGAATTTGGGCTCTGTAACTTCTTAATGAGGTAATTTAATATTTCCAAGCTTCAATTTCTCTTCTGTAAAGTGGGGGTAAGAATAAGTACAGGGGTATTATGTTGTGATGATATACAAACACATGGATTTTAACCTCTTTCCTTTTTTTCAGAGATTGATTACCTAGAAGGATCCTGTCCCTGATGTCAGGGAGCTCAGGGTTGTTGATTCATACAATATTAATTATATCACTGAAGCTATATACACAGTATATGATGTGTCTGTGAATTTATGTGTGATGGCTCATCAGGTTTTTCCTAATTATATAAACATAATTATAACACTTCAAAAGTTTTATTTATATGTATGTATAATAAACCTCATGAACTACAGATAATAAAAAAAAATCATGTTCCACTCTAAGCACCACTGACATACTATGGTATTTAATTTCAGATTTTTTTGATATGTTACACATATCTATATATTATACATTTGTAAGTAAAGGGGATCACATTAAATGTGGTATTTTGTGACCTTAGATTTTACTTCAGTAATGGACTGAATTGCTTTCCCTTCAGTAATTTCATTCAGTATTTATGTATGCATTCAGCTTCATCATATGCCATGTTCTAGTCAAGGCAGAAAGTTAAAAAAAATAGGAATAGTTCTCATTTGTATGTTAATTCTATAAAGATTCAAGCATATGGGGACATCCATGTGATTATACTCTTAAATTTGTTCTCAGGGGTGTAACACTGTGGGATTAAACCCTGTTCATTTTCTTTTTTTTTTTTGAGTTTAAATGCACTTTATTTTTAGGTTTTAGACAACCTACATGACGTGTTTTTTCCCTAAAAAACCATGCCTCCACTCTAAATAAAACACGGTCAAAATAAACGAAGCATTCAAGATGACATCAATCCCATTTGTCTAAAATCCTGGTGTTGTGTGGATGGCAAGCAGCAGTCAGTTATGACAAGTGATAGATCCAAGGTAACCACCGAGTCCATTAACGTTTTACCATTTCTAAACCATCCTTAAAGAAAATCATAAATGGGGGTCACACCATCCTCACGGTAGTCCAGGAGAGCAACCATGCCATCTGGATTCATGTTTGCATCAATAAAGAACTGATAGTTTTTGAAATTAGCAAGGATGTGCTTGATTTGTTCTGCAGCCCTTGCAATAAATGGTTTTACTCATTCTGGTCTTTGTTCTTCGAGTCTGCCTTTGATTGATTTCATGTAGTCTTTGATGTACTTCTTGTAGGATGCTTTTGTGAAGCTGGTTTCCTGCAAGAGGTGGTTCATGACAATGTCCACACCAGTGACCACTGTGCTTCCAGTGCCCTCGCCCTCCAGGCCTTCAGTGGAGGCGTTCCCAGCAATGAGCTACCCTCTCTTCTACTGACCATCTTGCCCTCCACCTCCAGGCACAGCCTGTCTGCAATCTCCCGGATCTTGTAAATGTTGGAGAACATCTCATCGTGGCTAATGAGGTCGCGGTAGATAATTGTGGTGGCTGAGGGAGACAATAGCCGCGCAAGCTTAGCAGGAGCCAGGAGCTCAGAGTGAGCCCGGTTCAGCCTGAGCCGTGCCCTGCTCGGGGGGAGCAGGGAGCAGGCAGAAAAGCTAAACTCCCATTCTTTATGTAGAGTTAGTGCTGAAATCCTTCTAAATACGCTATTTCACTCATGACATACACCAAATTCAACCAAATGAAAAAATGTTCTTGTATATAAAGAAAAATTATTTTAATGTAATTTGCCACAAATATATAACTTTAATGTGATTGTAGCAAAAAAAAAAAAAGAAAAACCACTAGAAAATTTTTCTTTGGAGGCAGAGATGTTAATTTCTGTCTTATTCTGTTTTCTTTTAATACTATGGAATACTACAGATTGGAATTTTGTAATGACTAAAGGTTTGTTCAGCCCAGAGTTCTGGAACTGCAAGGTTAACGAGTCCCAGCTGGTGAAGGCCCGCCTACTGATTGGGACATTGCGAAGTCCTGAGGTAGAACAGAGAAGATACAGGAGAATGCAAAGATTGAGCCCAATTGGCCTTTTAAAGAGACCCACTCTCTTCACGAGCCACTAAGCCACTCATCTATGACCTAATTAATCCATTCATGACCTAATCACCTCCTAATGTTTCCCCTGATATTACCTATTTAATTTTCATAAAGGGGATTAAATTTCAGTATTAGTTTTGATGTGAAAATTAAAACCATAGCAGTTCATTTATAAAAATAAAACAGCAGATGTAACTAGTGAAATGCTGACAATGTTAACATGCTCTGGCTACCGCTAAAAGATATTAGCAAATTATAATAAGACTTCCACATTTAAAAGATTATGATAGTGTTGGTGTTGCACAATTACATAAGCTAAAGGAAAAAAAATTCCTAGACAGTGATCCGTTTGCAGACATTAATGAAATATGGTGCATTGTATACTTTATTACATTGTATTTAAAGTAGTGAGTAAAATGAAAAAGACTGCTTTTAGAGAAATTGATTTTGGAAACTGATATAAACTGGGAAAAAGCTAAAACTGTATTTGTACTGCTGTCAAAAACTGGACAAAAATACTGAGATCTAAATGTTAGAAAGAAAGTCACAAAATCTCTAGAAAAAAAGCACCGAGGAAACAGCTTCCCAACTGTGACTCAAAATACAATATAAAAATTAGACACATAAAAGTAATTAAAAATTAAAGTTTTGTATAGGAAAAACAGAGCAAAGTGCAGACACACTTGGAAAACTCTCCGTATCACAGAAATGGCAGATGTTCCCAATGTATGCATAAGCTTCTAAAAATAAAGAAATCAAGGCCTGGAAAAGACGCCTAGCAGATCTGAAAGGTCTGGTCGTGCGTACATGTATGGATACCTGTGTTCAGGTCGTGGCAATGGATCCATGGAGATTCTAAGGATTCTGGGTCTCTGGCCTAGCACAAGGCATTGTACTCTGACTATCACAGCCCTTGGGGCGTATGTGGAAGATTCTGGGTATCACGGCCCAGGTTGTGGGGAGGGGGCACGTAAGATCTTGCGGGGCATAATCCTCGCCAAAACACATTGAGGATTCAGGATATCCCGGTCTTTAAAGATGCTGCTGTGAAGTCTTGGGTCTAGTAGTCTTCCAGGACGGCCCAGCAAGGATTGTGGGTAATAAACGTAGTCCTTGTTAATTGGGAACATATCTGAGGTTCTAGGCATCATAGTCCGGCTTCCACAGGAAGGTTTTGGGGTATTGTAGTTACTGGGGGAGAATGCTGAGGATTATGGTTATGGTAGTCATTGCTCAGGCAACGTGCGAGGATTTCAGATAGTGAATCCATGGCTGTGTTGACGCTTCTGCATACTGAAGCTTTTGAGAGGACTGTGGCAAAGCCTTCGGCGTACCACAGTCCTTGGGGAAACATGCCCCCCATTCACAGTACCACAGTCATGAGAGTAACATGCTGTTGCTTCCAGGTACTCTACAGTCTTCCCGGCCGGCACGCCAAGGATTCTGGGTAATGTCCTTGCTGGGGAAAGCGGAGCGGAGGTTTTGGGTATTTATGGCCTGCGTCTGCGTGGTGACTTCTGGGTATAGTAGTACATGGGGTTATTACTCCAAGGATTCTGAATCCCATAGTCCTGTGGCTGCAAAAGAATTCTGGCTATGGTAGTATGGAAAAATTAGGGAGGACTCTGCGTAGGTAGTCCTATGGCCTCGCAAAAGCTTCTTGTTATGATAGTCTAGGAAGACATCATGCTGAGGATCCTGGGTACCGTAGTCCTGTGGCTCCATGGAGGATTCTGGGTATTATAGTCCATTGGAAAATTGATGACTCCGAGTGCGTAGAACTGCGACAACTCTGAGGACGTCTATGGTAGTCCAGGAGGAGATCATGCTAACGATTGTGGATACCATAGTTTCGTGGCTGCGGTAAAACTCTGTTTATGATCTCTATGAGAAAATTACTAGGCGGACCCTGTGTATACAGTCTTTTGGCCCTATGCAGGAATCTAGCTATGGTAGTCCAGGAGGGGAAGAAAAGAATCATGTCGAGAATTCTAGATAGGTAATTTTTCCTACTAGCAGAGGATATTTGTTATTCTAGTCCGTGGGAAAATTACTCTTGAGTGTTCTGGGTATGTAGTCCTGTGGTCCCACAGAGGATTCTGGGTATGGTAGTCCAAGGGGACAATCAAGCCAAGGACGCTAGGTATCTTGGTCCTGCAGCCAGGGAAGAGTCTGGATTCCTCTGACAGTGTTGAGTGAATTTTTTCTTTAATGCCACCAACCTCCTGGCTTCTGTCCCTTGTGAGCTGGGCCTCTGTCCTGGCCTTGTTGTGTGCTCTTTCACCCTTTGGAATAGTGGAATAGGCCGCAGAGCAGGGTCCTGTGCTCCCACTAAGCAATAATAACTGAGACGCTCTGGACCGCACAGCAGGCACTGGTTCTAGACTGCTGTTCTCTGAGTGCGGGCTAGGCTGAGGCTGCTCAGGATGGGTCTCAGCACCCTGGGTCCTTAGCATGAGAGCTGAGCTGTGTAAAGGCTGCTCCAGCTTCATGGGGTGGGGATGGGGTAGGTTCAGCCATCTAGGTAACTTTGCATTACTTTAAGTAAAAGAAAATGTTAAAATCCAATGAAATATTACAAGTTGTGTACGTATTTTTAAATTTTGAGACAAGGTCTTGCTGTATAGTACAGGCTGGCCTTGAATTCACTATGCAGTCATGGCTGGCCTCGAACTTGTGGCAATCCTTCTGCCTCAATCCCCACAAATGCTGGGATTACAGGCATGCGCCACCAGGACCAGTCTAGACTGTATTTCTTAAAAATGGAATAAATCACACACACAAACTTAAATATGACTTTTTTTTTAAAATATGAGAAACCAAGAATAAAAAGAAATAGCATAATAAAAGATAGTGTGGATAATAGGAATTAGGGAGATAGGTTGTTCTCAAAGGGAAAGGGGGTTGGGCTGGGATATAAATAACTCAAGTGGTGCAGCACTTCAACAGCATGTGGGAGGTCCTGATTTCAATTCCCAGCGCCACAGAAGAGTCAACAGAAAACCATGAAAAAAAAATCATGGGTCAAAGATGGAAGGAGATGGGTTGGGGAGATTTTTCTGATGGGCAGTATTTTCTGCACAGTAATAAACATTGCTGCTAGGCACATTTAGAATCTTCTCGGCTGCACTGATAGAAAACAATTGGAAGCTTGTCTTAGACCTGCTCATGTGCCTTTTTGAGTGATATTACCGTGTCTCCTTTTTCTGTAATAAGCCATGTCCTTGAATGTAATTAAAAATAATATTCAGTCTAAATATTGGAAGAAAATTATACTTTATCAGTAGTATGCTTTGTAGTTTTCTTAATATCTGCCATAGGAGGACAGAGGGAGTATAAAGTTGTTTGGCAATGCAACCTCTAGAAAGAGGGTGATCTTCTGTGCCTGCCCCTCTCCCACTCTTGTTGTGGCTCATGGCTTTTTTTCTTTAGGCAGTATCTAAGTTTTGACTTAAAAGAGCTTCATTTGCTTTAATTATCAACTACTAATTTTATATTTTTATGGGATGCAGTGTTATGTGATTACATATTTATACATTATCAATTGATTCAAATCAAACAAATTAACATATCCATCACCCCTTGTACTTCTCCACATGGATGAATGTGGACAGAGATTTTGTTGCAGTTTCATCACAATAATAGTACTAAAGAAATACTTTTCTCCTAAAGTAAAATTCAACCCTGATTGATACTTTTTAGTATCAAATGCTGAATATATCTTAATCAACATGTTTTTTCCTGAAGAAAGATGAGGCTATTTTTAAAAACTATTAAATTTTCTAATGACTCATTTAGGATATTCTTTGTTCAAATTTTGTTTTGAGTATTTGTAGCAAGCTCATGTAGCTAGCATAGAAAGCACTTTCATTTTGCTTTCTATATTGTTTTGTTACGGTATTCCTAGTAGTTTTGTTCTTTTTGTTTTTCAGTAGCAAGGATTGAACCCAAGGACTTCATATGAGCTACATCTCCAGAAATTGTGTGTGTGTGGGTGTGTGCATGTGCATTCACATGCATGTGTATGATAGGCACTTGCTAAACTGTTAGGCCATCAGGAAGGGCTTGAACTTGCAAAACCCTCCTCCCTTAGTCTCCCAGAGTGCTGGGTTTAAAAGGTTAAAGGTGTACTGCCGTGCCTGTCTTCTTATGTTTTAGAAGCAAGTGATCTGTAAATTCATTTCAGCTCAGTATATATTGAAAATTTTATTTAAACCGTTGAATTATTGCAATAATTATTTTATTGTTCTTTTATTGCAATCTGTTAAAACCCTGTATCAATGTTTACATAAATTCATTTTTTTTATTGCAGTCATTTTGAGTAATAAAAGTTTAGTTTTAAAAACTTAAAATAAATCTTTTATAAAGATGAAGGTAATTAATTTACAATTGCTTTTGTGAATTCCCTCATGGCTATATTCTCTTACTTAATGTTGTTAATGTTCGTTTTTCCTAAAGTTGTTTCACTTTATCAGGCTTGTCTGAATAATATCTATTTTAGCGATCTTCTCATAGGAAAAATTTGCTGATTCCTTAGAACTGGTTTTCTATTGTTAGTTTTTAATACTGAATTATTTTACATAGTTTAAAATTATCTGTTCCCTTTGCTTTTTTATTTTAAAGATTAAAATAACAAAACAACAATGAAGACAAAAGTCAGACGAGATCGGGTGCGTTCAGGGTGATATGGCCATAAACTGAAGGCAAAATAAAAACAACACAAAAACAACAAAAACAATACATAACCTCAAAACAAAATGATAGGAATTAACAATGGTTGCTACATTATGTACTGTTATCTTCAATGAAGTTGCTCAGTTGACCAGACATAAGAATGTAAAATTGATCAAACAATCAAACACAGTAACAAGCAATAAAAAGAAAAATTGGAAATGATGCAGAGCTTCACCATACAAGATGGTAGGAGTTCAACAATGGTGTTTATACTGCATATTGTTATTTTCAGATCAGTCATTCTGATTACCAGATTCAAGCATGTAAAGTTGGTCAAGAAAAAATAAAAATTTAAGCATTGACTGTCCAGTTCAATAAACCACAGACATCAGCAATACACCTATCCCAGCTACCCTTGTATATACATAAAATTTTGTTCACTGTGTAACTCAGGCTGGTCTAGAACTTGCAACAATCTTCCTGCCTCAGCCTCTGAAGTGCTGAGATTACAGGTGTGTGCCACCACACCTGGCTGTGATAAGATATTAACAATGGTTGTTATATTACATAATGTTATCTTCAAAATGGTTGCACATATAACTAGATATAGGCATGTAAATTTGATCAAACAATTACAGTTCCTTTCACTAAACCAACAGATATTAGTAGTACAATTATCCTAGCTGTCCTCTGTACACATATGCATATTTTTTCTCTTCTTTCTTTTCCTCTCCCCTCTTTCATCTCAGTTGCTCCTTCCTGTTTGAGCAGTTTCTTTTCTCTTTCACAATATCTATTGTACCTTTCAGATTTTATTTACTCTTTCATGTTCTTATAGTAGGAAGGAAATATGATGTTCACACATGTGAATCTGATTTATCTCACGAGTATGGTCTCTAGTTGCATCTATTTACCTGCAAATGGTGCTGCTGTAAACATGGGTTACAGGACATATAACATGGTTACATACATATATTGCTACAGTATGATGTTTTCAGTTCTTCTGGGAAAACACCCAGGAGGGGGATAGCTGAGTCGAATAGGACCTCTAATCCTAGTTTAGTGAGGAAATCTCCAGACTGATTTCCACAGTGGTTGCACCAGTCTACACTCCCATCGACAGTGAAGAAGAGTTCCTTTTTCCCCACATCTCCTCCACCATTTGTTATGTGATGATATCGTGATGATAGCCATTCTTTCTAGGGTGGGATGGAATCTCAGTATTTTAATTTGCATTTCTCAAACGACTAATGATTTTTACATTTTTTCATATATTTGCCATTTGTATTTCTTCATGTCAGAAGTGTGTATTCATTTCCAATGCCCATTTTTGTATTGGGTCTTCGAATTTTGGGGGGCCTGATTTTTAAACATTCTTTATATGTTCTAGACAGGAGTCCTTTTTCTGAGGGGCAGTTGGCTAAAATTTTTTCCCAATGTGTGGATTTTCTTTTCACCTTCTTGGTATTTTCTTTTGATGTGCAAAAACTTTTCAATAAGATGAGATCCCAGTTGATTCTTTGAAGTATTTCCCATGCAGTTTGGTTTCTGTTCGTGAACTCTCTACCTACCCCTGTATCTTCAAGACTTCCACCTACTTTTTCTTCCATTAGATCTAGTGTTTCTGTTTTAATATTTAGATCTTTAAGCCATTTTGACTTTATTCTGGTGCACGGTGATAGGCTTGGGTCTAGTTGTAGTCCTTGGCATGTGGAAAGCCAGTTTTTCCAGCACCATTTTTTAAAGAGGCTATCTTTCTTCCAGTGACCCTGTTTGGTGCCTTTATGAAAGACAAGGGGGCTGAGAGTCTTTATGATTGTGTCTGCATCTTCTAATCTGTTCCATTGATCTTCAGGTCTGTTTTTATTTTTTTGCCAATACTATGCTGATTTTATCACAGTAGCTTTTTAGTATAATTTCAAATTGGGGATTGTGATACCTCCTGCCTTTTCCTTTGTTTCCCAGGGTTGCTTTTGTATTCTGAGTCTCTTCTGATTTCAGATCAACTTTATGAATATTTTATCTAGGTCTGTGAGGTATACCAATGGTATTTTCATCCGAATTGCATGGAATCTGTATGACAATTTTGGGAGTATGTCCATTTTCACAATGTTGGTTCTTCTTATCTATGAGCAAGGAATATCCATTCTTTGAAATCCTCTTCAATCTCTTTTTTCAGAGTACTGTAATTTTCACTGTATAGATCTTTCACTTCTTTTGTTAGATTGATTCCTAAGTATTTCAGTTTTTTGGATGCTATTGTGAAAGATATGGGTTCCCTTGTTTCTCTCTGTGTGTTTGTTGTTTGTGTGTAAGAATCCTAGTAATTTTTGAGTGTTGACCTTGTATCCAGCTAAGCTACTGAATTTGTTGATTAATTCTGGGAGTCTTTTGGTGGAGTTTTTGGGGTTTTCTAGGTAGAGTATTATGTCATCTGTGAGTAAAGATAATTTCACTTCTTTCTTTCCTATCTTTATTCCTTTTATTTCTCTCTCTTGTTTAATTGCTCTGGCACTAGTGTCTCCACAGCTATGTTGGATAGGAGTGGTGACAGTGGACAACCTTGTGTTCTTCCTGATTTTAAAGCGAAAGCTTTCAATTTTTGTCCATTTAGTATGATGTTGGCTGTTGATTTGTCATAGATGATTTTAATCAGATTGAGGTAAAATCCATCTATGCCAATTTTCTGCAGGGTTTTTGTTATGAATAAGTGTTGGACTTTATCTAAAGCTTTTTCTGCATCTATTGAGGTGATCATGTGATTCTTGTTTTAAGCTCTGTTGATATGATGTATTAAATTGATTGATTTGCGAAAATTGAACCATTCTTGCATTCCTGGGAAGAATCCCACTTGATTTGCTACATTCTATTAGCTAGTATTTTATTGAGAATTTTTGCATGTTCATTAGGAAGATTGGCCTATAGTGCTCTTTTTTGGTTGGTACTTTTTCTGGGTTTGGTATTAGGGTAATACTTGCTGCTAGGACTGATTTTGGAAGAATTGCTTCCTTTTCAATTTCTTTAAAGAGTTTGAGAAGAATTGGTGTTAAATCTTCTATAAATTTCTTGTAGAATTCAGCTGTGAAAGCTTTTTTCTTGTTGGTAAATATTTAATTAAACTTTCAATGTCATTGGCCAACATTGGATTATTCAGGATTTTTATATGTTCTTGATTCAGTTTTGTTCATTCATATGCATCTTGAATTTTGTCCCTTTCATTGGTGTTTTCCATCCTATGAGAGTAAAGATTTTCAAAGTAGGCACTGATGATGTTTTGAAGTTCTACAGGATCTGCAGTGATTTCACACAGTTCATTCCTTTGTGCATGGATGTTACTTTTCTCTTTCCTTTCTTGATAAGGTTGGCTAGGGGTTTATCGATTTTATTTATTTTTTTTAAAATACCATTTCTTTCATTCATTAATACTTTGAATTGTGCTCTTAGATTCAATTTCCTTAATCTCTAATCCGACCTTTATAATTTCCTCCCAGCCTCAGGTTGAGGGTGAGGGGTTAGGGTTAGTGTTTTTTTGGAGGTCAAGTTGGGGCTTTGTGTGGATGCTGGGTGTCAGGTCACTCCGTGCTTTCATCCCTGGGTGCTGAGTGCTTGATGCTCCACATTAGATTTTGTGCAAATCGAGGTCTATTCCCATCCCAAGCTTTTTGGGGTTCAAAATGGGGCAAAAGGGGGCAAACTGGGGTTGAGGCTCTACTGTCATGCAAATGGAGTGCTGGTGCTCAGTCCCTCGGGTACTGAGGACTGGCTGCTGCTAGTAATCTTGTTTGGTGGTCCGGGTGCTGTGCCTGGTGCTTTTTGCCCCCAAATTGGTTGGACTCAGTGCTACCAGGTGCTGCCTCCAGGGTACTCCTAGTGCTCAGACTCGATGTTTTCGAGGGCTGCCTCCCAGGTGCTCCTGGGTGCTCCTTCCCAGCACTAGTGCTGGGAATTTGTGAATCTGGGTGGTGGTACCTGGCTACTCCTAGTGCTAGAAAGAGGTGATTGTTGGTGCTCATTGCAGAATTCCACTAGGGTTAGGGTTAGAAAATGGTTTAGGGGTAGGGTTCTGTGGGGTTAGGGTCAGGGTCAGGGTCAGGGTTTAGGGTCGAGGCCGGGGCCCGGGTCGGACAGGGTTAGGGTTCGGGTTCGGGTTAGGGCTCGGGTTAGGGTTAGGGTTCGGGTTAGGGTTAGGGTTCAGGTTCAGGTTAGGGTTCGGGTTCGGGTTAGGGGTTAGGGTTAGGGTTAGGGTTATGAGTAATGCTAGGTTAGTAATTGTTCTAGGGATATGGGTAGTGCTAGTATAGCACTAGGTTTAGGATATGACTAGTGTTACCAGCTTTAGCGTTAGAGTAGTTTTATGGTTACGTGTAATTTCAGGAGCAGTGTCATGGATGGAGCTAGGGATCTGGGTAGGGTGAGGGTGAAGGCTAGGGAAGGACTAGATCTGTGGTTCCAGAAGGTTTTAGGGTTAAGCTTATGGACCCACCAGTTCAGGGTTAGGGCTCGAGTTATGTTTTGTTTTGGAGTTAGTGTTAGAGTTTGGGTTAGATTCAGCATTAGAGTTGGGATGAAGCTTAGGGTCAGTGTTAGGACTAGGAGTAGCACTGGAACTAGGGTTTGACCATGATTAGGACCGGGGTAGGGCTATGGCAGGGCCTAGGCCCAGGGGTAACCTTGTGGTTACTGTTAGATTTAGGGTTACTGTTACAATGAAGGTTATGTCTATGGTTTAAGGTTACAGGTAGCTTTATGGTTACATGTATGGCCATGTGCAGAGCTAGGGCTGTGGCTAGCCCTAGTTCTCATTTGAATTTTTGTTTAGGGCTATGGTTTTGCTAAGTTCAAGATCCAGTTTATGTTTAAGAGCAAGGTTGTGTTAAGGGTAGGGTAAGTTTAAGATTATGGTTGGGTAAAGGCCAGATTTAGGTCCATTCTAGAGCTAAGCGTCCAGCTTTCTAGGTCTAGGTTAAAGTAGGGCTAGGGCTGTGGTTATGGCTAAGGCTAGGGCTAGGGCTAGTGCTAGACACAGGCTCAGGGTTATGGTTTGATTTCTGGTGAGTGTTACAGCTAGAACTACATGTAGGGCTGGGGCTAGTTCCAGGTTTAGGGGTAAGGTTAGGTTAAAAATTCTGGGCGCGTTAGATTTAGGGCTATTGCTAAGGCTAGTGATATGGCTATGGTTGAAGTTAGAGCTAGGGGTAGGTTTCCGCCAGCATTAGTGCTATGGCTTGGTTAAGGGTTAGAGTGAAGGTTGCTCCAAAATAGGGTTAGTGTTAGGGTTAGGAGTCAACTAGGGTTAGTGTTAAGTTGAGGGCTAATGTTAGGGTTAGTGTTTGCACTAAAGGTACTGATAGGGCTAGGCCTACATTTGCACAAAGGTAGTATTGGTTTACGGTTAGGTTTAGGGATTGGGTTAGGTTTGTGGATATTGCTATGATTAGGTTTCAGGTTAAAAGAACTCTTTGAGTTCATAATGACTTCAGTGAATGCTGCTCCATGGCACAATCTGTCGCATGTAAGCAGCAGTCCCGCCTGTCATCCCCAGGGTCTTCTTCTCTCAGTGACTTCTTTGTTTGGGGCTGCTTTGATGAGTGCAGTTGCCCAATGTAGACTTTTTGTGTTTCTAGCTCACACAGTAAAATTAACTTCTCACATGGTAACAATTATATTTAAATAGTGATGAATAAACTGAACTATTATTTGCTGCTCAGTTAATGGTAACATCCTTGATTCTTTGATTCTGGGACACAGCCACTCAGTCAGTTTTAACCAGGCATGGGGGGCGCACCTGTACTCTCGGCACATGAGTAGGTGAGGCAGGAGGATTGCTGTGAGTTTCAGACTAGCCTGGGCTGCACAGTGACTTTAAGGAGAGCCTGATGTAACCAGGGTGATGCTGTCTGAAAAGCATACCAAACCGGGGCAATAAGACAAAACAATAAATGATAGGGGGCAAACGGGAGATAGGCGATACGAGATGGGGTTACACAAGATAGGGGAGAGGGGGGATAAGGGATGAGG
>PVLD010018897.1:0-37824 GCA_004027595.1 Dinomys branickii
CCCTTCCCTTCCATTCTCTTCTCTTTATGTTTTCACACAGGGTCTCACTTTGTTGTTCAGGCTACTCTGGAATGTACTGTTCAGCCCAGGCTGATCTTGAACTCATAGAAATCCTCTTGCTTATCCTCCAGACTGCTGGGATTGCAGACATCCACCACCATGCCCAACAAGGCAAAATATCTTTTGTGAAGGTCATAAAATATGGCAGATGAAAGAAATATTCTCTTTGGTATTAATTAGAAGTCCAAAATTTTCTGCTCAGTATTTACTATATATAGGATCCCAAGTAAGTTACATAACCCTCTTGTGTCTTATTTCCTAAATCTAAACTGAGAATGTAATTCTATGGTAGTTTGGGCTATGTTTGGCAGCATGTAAAGACAGCCTCAAATCATGTTGTCTAATTCCTTTCTTTTGTGAAATAATTATAGAGACGGAAACCAGGGAAGATATAATCCAGTATCATCAAGCATCTAGGTTGTTTCTATTCTACATTCTTAACAAGCATCTTTCATCATTAAAAATCATTTTAGAAGCCAGACATGATGATGCAAAACCTGTAATCCCAGCATTCTGGGAATCTGAGGCAGGAGGATCATAACATATTAACTTAAGGAGACCCTGTACCAAAATAAAAAATAATTTTTAAGAAGACTGTGTATATAACTCAGTGCAAAGATTTTTGATTCACTTCCTCTACTAAAAAGAAAAAAATAATTACCCTGAAGTTCTTGATAGCCACTACAGCTAAATTATCATGTATGCATTCTATTTATCAAGAACTTTTAATAAAATTGGGGCTATCTCTCTAGAGATGAAAAAAAAATTGCTATTGTATAAAGATTTAGGAATATTTTCCACACATTAGATCCCTTTTGCATGGTTGGTAAGAAAATTAAATAGGATAATGTGCGTATATTGTCAAGTACAGTCCCTGCAACTTAGGATCATAGAAATGCCACCTACTATCAACCAATAATACAATTCCTACATTACAATGTCAGACTCAGCCTATATTAAGGTCTCCAGACCTTCCCTATGTTCTTATTTTTCGTGTTTTAATGAGTAAAATGTTGTCAAATGTCTGTGAGCTATTAATATATGGTCTTAGTGAGGATTTTCTCTGCTTATTGTTCTTAGGGCTTGGAGACTTGCAGGTACAAAATCTGATTTGGCTGATAGAAAGAAAATAGATGTGTCTTCTAGAACAAACTCACAGTAAACAAGCACAGAGACTGAGGCATATTATGGTGATGTCAGTTTACTAATTATGCTGAGAAGTAGAGTTTCTAAAGAAAGAGTACTCTAATGCTTAGCCCACATATTCATTCCTTAGGAGTGATTTACACTTAAATCAAATTTGAAAGTCCTTGGTGAATATAATGGCAAAGAAAAGAAAACAACATCATATCAGAAAATTGTGTTCTCTAGCGGATTATCTCCTATCTTATGCTTTGTTAGGGTTGTAGTTTCTATATGTCCCTTTTCTTTTTATTATTTATAATCATTAAAATTATCCCATCATTAAAATTAAAAATCATTAAAATTATCCCACCTGCAGGTTATTATAAATTATTACAAAATTTAATTAATTCATGCTACATCTTATTTCATCTTAGCTACTTTTCTTATTGCTGAGACAAAACACCTAAGACCCAGAGTTAAAGGGGGAAAGGTTTATTTAGCTCACAATTTGTAGACCTTTCAGTATGTAATTGACTGGCTCCAAGGCAGGGCGGCACATGGCAGAGGGGCAACTGGTTATGGTGATGGAAGACAGCAAAAGCAACAAGGTAGGAGAAAGAGAGAGGGCAAGCATCTTTCTGTGCCTTATATCATATGCAGGTTACCCACCCTAGGGCAGGTGTAGCACTCATATCCTTAATCCCAGCATTGCAGCACGAATCAGTCCCACACTCTAGATTCAGCTACCTCTGAAAAAGCCCCATCTAAAACTGCATGATGCTTTGGGGGGACATCTAGACAGCTACATACTAGTCCAGATGTACTTACTGTGAATTTTTAGTAGCTTCCAGAGACACAGTTTATCAAACCATATATTTAAAAGTTCTCCCAGATGAATTTGTTCAAGATACTCTTCTTGATCTACTTTTGGAAATCATGCGTTTAGACTATGACTTCTGATAACCTACTACAGTCTCCACTGAAGTGAAAGGAGAGAGAAGGGAACTGGGCAAAGATTTGGAAAGGATATTTTGCCCTGCAGGAAAGTGTGGCTCTTATCCTTCCCACTTATCCAAAAGTAAGAAGCAACTACTTCTTATTTGCCAAGATAAATAATATTGCAACATGCTACAGTTGATAACTGTAACCTCAAGGAAGTAACAGTCTGCCAGTACTTAGTAGACACACAGGACAGGTTAAAATGTGCTGTGGAGTGGACAGATTGTTAAAAACTCAGCAAGGTGGAGGTGTCTAATTAGTCTTAAACACTGTATTGCATGAAGTTCTGACAATGACAAATAGGAAACGGCAGCCCAGACAAGGGGACTCCACGTACAGAGACAGAGTTCTACAACTGTGCAATGATTCCTTTTGAACACAGGCCAGAAGTTAATTCTCTCCTCTCCCTTGACTTGACTAAGGCTGCCCCCACAGCTTTGGAGGATCCCCCTTGGGTATGAGTACTCCCTATATGGAAGGGCTGGTATTTAAAGGTTAGAGAATCTGGCCCAAAGCCACATCTTGGAAAGCAGCAGTAAACAGTAGTAGACGGAAGTGGTTTAGGGTTGGTCCAAGCCCTGTGGAAAGGCGAAGATACAGTAGAATGGGCTCATTATTTTTCAGATAGTCTTAAGTATGTTTATATTTATGTTCCAGTTCATCAGTGACACAGCCTTAAAGAAATTTAAGAGATCTTGAAGGCAATCAGAAAAAATGTGGCTTCACTGTCAGTAAAGGTTCTGGAATAATTTGGCCAAATGTATGATATGATTGGATTGATGTTTTGAGAGATTCATTCTGGTGGCTGTGTTGAAAATACCCAGTGGTTAAGGGGATAGAAACAAAGTGAGAAAGAAAAAGTCTCTTTGAGAACCTGTGACTAAAATCCAGCCAGGAGAGGCTGGTATCTTGAACCAGATGGTGGGGCATTTGTGTGAAATATTTTGATTCTGAACATATATGATTTTTATTTGAAACTATATCAAATGAGCATGATAAAGGCACTGAAAAGGAAAGAAGGAGAGAGCGCAATTGAGTTTTCAGTTTAAGTGAGCAACTAGAAGGATGGAGCTGGTAGCAGCTTAAGCAGATGCACTGCTAATAATTCAGTGTTTAGGGTAATAGTTACTAACTAAACTTTAGAGTTCCTTGTAATTATAACAGCATTTATACAGATTTTACATTAGTTTATCCTCTAATCAACACTGAGGTATGATGAATTATCATCTCTATTTTTTAAGAGAAACCAGAACTATGATTAAGGAAAATTCATTTTACTGGCTGAAAATCTCATCATTAGCTGGCCATAGAATTTGAATTTTAGCCCAAGTCTATTGGATTCCAATCCAGGTCAGTCTATTTATGTGTCTCCTGGTTTTGCTTTTCTGTTAATATAGTATCTACAGAGACTAAAATGTCGTTTGCTACCACATTATTTTCTCATGCATCAACCAATGTAATCAAAGCAGCTATCCTCTGACACTGTTTTGTAAAATGGAGATGCAAGGAGTAGAATAAAAGGAGTGCTTAGCTCCATGACTGTGCTTCTCTAAGAAGCCAATATACTTACACAGGCACACTTTGACCTGAAAGTGGCAAATTCTTTTAGAAATCTGGTGTTAGAGTAGAGTCTAATTAAAAGGAAGAAGAAATCTGATGCCATGGATATATAGCCCTTGCATTGAGGCTGGAATTAAGATTTACTTTAATTTTTAACATTTTAGCATATAAGCTGCTGTGTAACCAGATTGCTGTTAAAAATCTAGTGGAGAGGATATTCAGAATGAAATTTATTTTTGTTAAGATAATTAATAATTATTAGATCATTCATGGCATTGATCACAAATGATATTCTGTTTCAGCAACCACTCGTCCTGCAGAGCAGGGCTACTAACAGATGTGGGTTCTGAGACACAAGTCCATTGCTCTTTGCAGGAAACCTTCCAACACCTATGAGGTTTGACAAAAGTTACAGTAAATGTTTAAATGTTTTTAAACAATTACTTCAGTAAAAGACACACTGCCATTAGTTGCCCTCAAAATACTTGCCCTCACTTTGGATACACTTACTGCATTGGTCTTGCCACTTCCCAAGACAACTCTGGAAGTCCTCTTTTGTGAATGTCTTTTTGTGGCTTCCTTAATGTGCTGAACCTCTTCAAACAATTTTGTCAAATAAAAGCATCACAGTGTATCCTCATCCGTCTTATTCTTAGGTGTCTCTCACCGTGTGACCTCTGGCTTTTCCCCAAAGTCAAAATGACCATGAGCGGTAAAAGTTTTTAAAGTTAAGACATCAAGGCATGTTCTGCAGTGCAACTAAAGACAACCAGGAGAAAGTGACTTCCAGATCTGCTTCAGAAAGTGACAAGAACAGTGGGATGAGTTTGTTCAAAGCAAAGGGGAGTCTCTGGGGTAATCATGGCAATATGTCTTTGACGGTAATAAACTTGATTTGAATGTTCACTGTAGGTTTGGACTACATCTTACAGTCAGTTCTCTGGAAAACAGGGGCCAACTTTCTACTTTATTTACTTGCCAAATGTTTTAGTAGCAATCTTGAGCACTGTTCTAGCAACCCTAAAATAACAATTAGCTGCAGACTTCCTAACCCTTCTCTTTTTCCTTTTCTACTCTTTGTTCATTCTCTGTCCAGACCCAACTGCCACGTTAGTCAAGGTTGGGTGCAAGGTAGGACTATTGATGTTGAGTCCTTGGCCTGGTCCTACAGGTATGTGTTTCTCAGTCTTCTGCATGTCCCTCATGTCCATCTGGATGTTTCCACATGTCTTTCCTGAGTATCAGGGGACAAGATAGGAAGACTGAGCTAAAATAAGCTAATCACAGTCACCCCTTGGTAGGATAAGAAGGGTGTGATCTTGAAAAAGGGACATTTTAACTTAAGCACTGTTCCACAAAGCCTTCCCTAAGCACTTCCTATTGGTGGAATGGATTTTTGACATATTGTCTACACAGATGGATGATGTTAGCAGTGGCTATATTCCCTTGGCCAGGGCTTTGGAGACAGAAGTATGTTAGACTCATCTCTGGAGATTGCTGAAAGAAATGGTAATATATACCATGTCTCATTCCTTTACTGGAAGCATTTCCAAGTTGGCAACTGCACAAGCATATGATATTCTTTATTTTTTTTTTTAAAGTGAGAAGTCATTTGGGACCATCCTGATTACTCTCTCCAGGAAAGTAGTTGAAAGGGAGAGAGATTTCCAATTCTGAATCCAATCTCCTAAAAGCATTTGGACCTGGATACCTGGATGAAATCATCCTGACCTTGCCCCGCCAGTTGCCCTATGCTGCCTCTCTAGAATTCCATGGCTGTATGGCTGCGGTTCACCTGGCACTATGGTGAGCAGGAGAGTTGCTGTAGGAAATGGGTAAGTTAGATCAAAATGTATCAGCTGGTTTCTAGTCTGATAATGTGATTATCTATTGAGCAAATAGAGGATTAAAACCAAAGAGAAGCACCACCACGGACAGAAAATTTCTGGACTTGGCCTCAGAGACATGTTCCAGTGTAATTCGCATGAACTTTTGTGTGGGATAAGTGTGGGACACACATGTTCCTGGCCCAGTTGTAGGATGTATACTAGATGCTTGAGCCTTTCTTTTCCTGGTCTAGACTCTTTCACAGGCTGAACATGGCATTGAAAAAAATCAAACAGAGCCTTATAAAACTTCAACTTTAATGGAAAAAGAGCTAAGAATGAAACTAATACATAGGTAGATGCTATATTTCCAAGAAATATGCTAGTGTGTTATATAAATTTAATGTAAATGAACGTCTAAACTTATCATTGTGTTCATTCTCTGGCCTCATGTATTCTCACATGCATTTGAGATGTGGTAACAATCTCTGATAAGTGATCATACAGTCCCTTCTAGTTTTAACAGTTTATGAGTTTAACTGATGGCCCCACTTTCAGAGAAATTAAGATTATATAGTCTTACAGTTAGCGCTCCTCAGAAATGGGGTGCTAGGCTGAGCCAAGTAATTTGGGGCAGTTTTCTTGGGCTGAGGAAGGGCTGATGTCTTGGTTCCTTTTCTCTCTTGGCTGAGACAAAATGCCTGCTGCCCAGAATCAAGGGAATAAAGATTTATTTAGCTCACAGTGTTTGGAGGTTTTAGTCTGTAATTATCTGGCTCCAAGTCAGGGCGACATGGCAGAGGGGCAACACTTCAAGGTGGCAGAAGGCAGCTAAGGCAGCAAGAGCAAAAGGGAGAGAGAACAAGCCTCTTTCTCCTCCCTTGTAGTGTAAGGGGGCTGCCCGCCCTGGCGTGGGTGTAGCACTGATACCATCTCTGTGCCCTCCTCTTGCACAAGATGAGAGTGTTTACAAAGTAAGGACGCTGGCTTCCTGCTGAGTCCCTTAGTTAAACTGCTAAACTTCTCCAGTTGACACAATGTATCAACCAATACAGACCGCTATTTAGGCTACCCTCCTCTGAGTGTCCTATGTAGTTGACTGCTGTAATTCTAGAATGTGGTTTGGGCAGTTGTGGAGAAAGAGTATGTGACATTTCTCAGGTCTAAGGATTAGATGGCCTTTCAAACAGTCTCTTCACAGTGGCAGACTTCACCTGTTCAATAATGTCTTTTGCATGCATGCCATCAGGCCTAGGGGCTACGGGCACTTCTTGAGGTTTCAAGGCTCAGCTAATCCTTGTTTAGTTCCCTAACACAGCATTGAGTTTGCAAATAGTTCCTTCACTAACGCCTCCTCAGTGAGCATTTTGTTCATGCTCTTTCCTACTGAAACACTCTTTTTGCTGTCTCCTCAGCCCTGGGCCCACAACCCATTGCGTGACATACTTGACTGTGCAGCATGTTCAGTCATTTCAACTTTGTGCATTCAAAACAGAGCTCATCGCGAACTCGCCTCGCAGATGATCCACAGCTCCGTGATTGGCGTTTCTTCGGATTCAGCACCAGGCACTTATGTGGCATCCTAGACCTCGCCATCTCAGTCACATCATCCAACCGCCTATATGTATTAATTTTCCCCTAGAATATTTCCTCTAGTCACTTCTTCAGCACCTGCACAGTTCTTGATCTCATTATTTCTCAAGTCTGAGATCAACAAATGTGGCGAATGCTGCAGCCCTCCGTCTTTCAACAGAAAGGCGCACATCTTTAACGTGAGCAGCGGCGCTGAGAACCCTAGTAGCAGTTGTGACACATTGCAAGTGTAGTTCCATTCAAAGCTTTAACGGATCTGAACATGAGAAGAGTGATTGTGAAATTTGTTCTCTTTCTCCCCCTCCTTTTCCTCTCTCTTCTCTTCCTCCTCCATTTCCCTCTTTTTCTCCTTCTGACAGAATATTTTGCCCCTCTATAGTTGATTTCAATGTATATTCTTCCTGCACATATTTTGATGACTACTTTTGCACCTCTTTCAAGTATTTGCTCAGATATTGCTTAGGAGTGACGTCTTTCATATGTGCCTGTCTAATGTCGTTCTCCTTTGCATTTGTTTCCTTTACTTGCTTTATTTTTTTCCACAGAAGTTATTTTCTAAAATATATGTTAACCTACATTTATTTTCTGCTTCTTATATCTTCCAGAAACACACACATATGTGTGCATGAGTAAAAAGTAAGGGCCAGGGAAATAATTATTTCTATTTCTTTTGTTGCTTACAGAAGCCCTGAAACCTAGAAATATTCCCTGACAAATAATAGACAACCATTAAATGCATTTTATTTAAGAGAATTATATATCCTGGAAAATTATCTTAGTCTTCTATTTACTAGAAGTTTTTAAAAATGTCCTTAAATTTTATTTGAAAGAAAACTGTGTTTGAATGACAAAATCATACTTAAACTTGTTTCATGTTTAGACATGAGTGTAATTTAGAGGTAAGTTACAGTGACACTAGATATTATTGGAAAAAACAACCTGCTTTCATGATCTGATGTTAGGATGTATATTTAGAGTTTAAAATCAAATTGTTTATATTTATAGCTTTTGTTTTTTATTTCTAAATTAAGTTAGACATGTTTAAATTAATATTCTGAAAATTAGTCAAAATAATTCAATGCCTCATAGTGTTTAGCAGATTGAATAAAGTATGAACACCCAATCTCACTCTGTGCTCATGGAAAGGCCCTTCCTTTGCATGATCTAGCAGTATGGATTTAAATATGTACATTTTTACTATTTACAGTGGTCAAACATAGAAGCAACCTAAATGTGCATTGATGAATACATGAAAAAACAATGTGATATAATACATCAGAATATCAAAATTGAGATTACAATGGAGTGAGGCTATTAAAAGAAGGAATATATGACAATATGGATGCTATTAAGAGAAAGAATATATTAAAATATGGGTGAAATGAGGATATTGTGCTAAGTGGAAATAACGCGGTCACAGGAGGACAAATATACAAAGTGAAATAGTTAAACTCAGAAACAGAGTAGAATGACAGCTGCTGGAGGCAAACATTAGAGAGAAGTGAGAAGCTGCTATTCAATGGGTATAAAGTCTCAGTCTTTCGCATGAACAAGTTCTTGAGCTCTCTTGTATACTATTGTGCTATATTTAGCAATACTATACTATGCATTTAGAAATTTTAAGAGGGTAGATCATTATATGTTCAGTGACCTCACAACAATAGAAAGGAAAGAAATTAAAGTGGATGCTTATACTTTCCTTTATGTTGATGTACTTTCCTTAATGGCATAAAGGACTTGGAATTAAGCTGAAATAAATGGAAACACCCACCTAAGAAAAACAACTGTTTCACCTTCTAGAATAAAAAGAAAGAGCTAGAGGAGGTTTCCCTGACTGAAAAGATCCAAACATTGAATCTCAGCATCTCACAGTGCTCTCTCATCGCTACTCGACTGTTAACAGAGGAGGAACACCTTCATGTGCCGGGTTCTGTGCTAAGCAGTACTGCATGCCATCCCATTAATCCTCCCGTGGAGCTCTAGACAAGCTAAACTGGTGGCAATTGGTGAACACTCTGTATGTTTTCTTTTGTGTGTCTGTAGATGTGCTATTCCTTGTGCCTGCATATTTTAATCTTTTTTATCAGTTTCTAATTTTTAAAATTTTCCCTATGAAAACCTCTTGGGGAGGTGACCTGAAATATTGCCTTCACCAACACCTTCTACCCATGCTGTCTTTTTTCCTAATCAACAGTATGATTTATTTATGTTTTAGAATTTAAAACATTATTGCATTTATATTTTTAAACTTTCCTACTAGGCTAGCAGATTTTATAATGTTACCAGTGACAAGATATTTCTTCCCAAAGTCACACACCAAAGGACTAGTTATTGTTTGATTTTGTCTTTTCGTATTATTAAATTTTATTTCTACAATGCCTCAGATTTTATAGGTAGATTAACCTACAGATAGATTTGTTTCTCCAAAGCATTTTACTTACGTTACTGCTCTTGAGTTAAAGTTTTATCTAGGAAATCAGTTATCATATTGGCTTTCAGTACATATTGCTTCAGTGAAGTGATACGATGTCCAGGTCGGCTTAGAACAGTCCAGGTGTAAACATTTACCCCAAGTAAAGACATTGTTACCATATCACAAATAAATGGTTTAACACTTTCTTCACATTTCAGAATGTCTTGTTCACTTTAGAAATCAGGTATCCCTACTTCACTCCTGATATAATGGGGACTTATCCCATGTTCTGTTATTAGTATAATTTTGCTATAGGTTTCTGATAGCTTTTCCTTTTCCATCTAAAGAAATTTGTCTTCTATTTTTAATTACTGATCTTAAAAGTTATTAAGAGTTGGTGTTAATTTTTTCAGAGTCTTATGTTGATACAGTATCTTTTACACAGACCATATTTTGTGTTTAATATGGTAGTGTTATAACTTTATTAGTGTATTTTATAATAGAGATCATGTATAATCCTATAGAACACTGTATTTCTTGTCATAGTTTATCTAGAATTTCCTCAAAAGTCTCATGTGTTCAGAGGTAGGTCTTTTGGAAAGTGATACAGGATTCCATACGTACCAGTAAATTAATCTGTCAGTGAGTTCATAGCTGAATATGCTATTAAGAGACAGAGCCTGGTGGGAAAGGACGTGACCTGAAAGAATATATTGCCTGGTTTTTCTGATAGTTGATTGAGATGTGTCCACTTTAATGGTTTAAGAAATGTCTAGCAGATTAATAGAGCACAGTTCTGGGTTTGTCTGTAGATGAGTGACATGTGGGCTGTAAACTGAGGAGACAAGACCACCCCAGATGGGAGTGGTACCCACCAATAGGCTTGTGGCATGAATGAGAGGGGAAAGATGGAAGTTTTTGCTTCTTTGGAGGAATTCTAGTCTTGCTATTGCCTTTGGGCATTTGCATCCAGTTCCTTAAGGCTTTTAGATCAGACTCTCAAGTATTTCAGTGCAGAGTCTTTGGCTTTCTGACCTGTACTTACACTAGACTCTACAGTGAGCTCCAGGACTTTGACCATCAACTGCAACCTCTGGCACACAGAGAGCCATTTTGAAGGGTATTTTTCCATCTATGAATTGACAGGCAGCCATTGTAAGCCAATGTAATAATATAATATATTATTATATATAGTTATATAAATATATTTATATAATCATATATAATCATACGAATACTTATTTATATATTATTTATATAATCATATAAATATATTTTTATATTTAATCTACTCTTCTAATGAACCATAACTGATACCATCAATCATATATATAAGTATGGTAAACTATAATTCTTGCTATGGCTTAGATCTGGAATATTCCCCTAAAGTACCATATATTTAGAGCTGAGGCTTTTTAAAGGTGATTAGATCATGGTGAAATTATATTCATTAGTTAATTAACCTATGCCTGCATTTGTAAGTGAATATCCTGTTAGGAGATGAAGCCAGGTGGGATGTAGTAGATCACTGGGGATGTGACTTGGAAGGATACAAACTTGTCTCCAGCTTCTCCCTGTTTTCCTCTGCATCTGCGCTGTGATTCGTTGAGCAGATTTCCACTGCCCTATCTTCCACAGTGTGGTTTCCATCATGGAGAGCTGAAACCACAGAATGAACTGCTTGAAACAATGAGTGAAAATAAATGATACTTCCCTTCCTTTGATGGTGTTGGGGACCAATTTTAGGGTCTAGGCACTAACTATAAATCTCTCCTATAGCAATTTATAATTTTATTTCAATTTATTTTATTTTTTTATTAGTACATGTTTGCAGTACATGATGATTAAATTCCTTGTGTGGAGCCGGTACATGTATATAACATATTATGGCTTGTGTCTATGTGTACCTTCAAAGTCTCATGCCATCATACCTTTTTCAGAGGCACATGCATCTAGAATGTGTGATCCTGGGAATGATTCATGGTGCAATGCTAGCCTCAAGGGCACTAAGACTAAGGGTGTCAAGGGGACCCACCCTAAATAACCTGAATAAAGTACAAGGATTAGAAAGAGCTGTGGTTGTGCATTGCTTACTTTGCTAGTTTCTGCCAGCTATGAACTATCTCTCCACTCCAGTGCCTATCTGCCATGCTATGCTGACTGGGAGCCAACTGATGGTGGATGGAAAGCTCTACAAAATGTGAGGTAAATAAACTTCTCCTTCCTCATCTTGTGGGTCTTGGGTATTTTATCACAGCAATAGGAAAAGTAACTATTACAGAATTTAGTACCAGAATGGGGTCATGGATCTGACATTACCTGACCATATAGCTCAAGAGTTTTGGAACTGGCTTGTGGGAAGGGGAAGAGTTAGGAAAGGTTTGGAGATGCTCAGTGAAAAAGGAGAGCTGGGACGCCTTAGGCTACAATTGAAGGCAGATTCTAATCAGAGGTCAGAAGGCCAGAATGCTGGTAGAAATGCTGCCAAGAAAGACCAGAATCAGGAGATTTCTACTGGGAAGAAGGACTGCTTTGGCTGTTGGACTCCAGAAAATGCGTGTTATGGCTTGACTGAAGTTTGTCTGCATTTTTCTCATCTCCAGAGACTGCCTGAGACTGAGATTAAGAGTGGTGGATTAAGTAATGTGGCAGGACAAATATCAAGACAATCTGATGCTGAGATATTGGCTTGGCTACTGTAGGGGGCTTTTAGACAGATTTATGTTGAGATTCAAGGGCAAAGATCCCAGAAGAATGATTTAAAATATTTTGAGTTTGGCCACAAAGGAAGCTCCAGTAAAGGTGTGGTCTGCAAAGACGGACCAGAGCAGAAATGATTGCTGAAAAGACTGGCAAGAAAAGGGTCAAGTATTTTAACAGAAGACAAAAGAAAAGATGCCCTGAGGGTATCACAAGAACCAGCAAAGCTCCAGCCTTTTTAGCCTCAGAGTTGCAAAGGTGAAAGACTTTGTTTTGTGAAGAGAGTCTTACAGCACCATGTTCCAGAATGGTGGCAGCCTAGGGAAGTTTTTCCTCAGGATTTGGTTCTTAGGCACTTGACTTCTACAACCCAGACAGAAGGAAGGCTGGATACTGCTCCAAGGACTTGGTATCGCTCATGTGGTGCTGGTTTTGGTTGTATGTAGAATGCAAGAGTTGTGGGGTCAGGAAGGCTTCCAATCAGGTTTCAGAAGAAGGCCTGGGAGGCCAGGTGGTATGCTGCTGAGAGGGCAGTGTGCAAAGTTTTGCGTGTGAAACCAAGGGTGCAGTGAAGATCCCAGAAATTTGGAGAAACTAGGACCATGGATGGTCTGTAAGGAAGAAGGAGAGCAGTCAAAAGAGAGAATTCGTGGGAGCTACAACAACCAGAAGCACCACAGGAGTGGAGACATCCCAGCTCTTTGGAGTTCTTATCTTGCCACAAATTGCCTCAGATGCTGCACATGGAACTCAGGATTAATGTTTGCCCTGCAGAGTTTTGCCCTTACTTTGGTTCCAATCCTTTGTATCCCCCTGTTTGTAACTTTTGGAGTGGAAATGTTCACCTTATGCCATTGAATGTTGGAAGTGTTTAACTTTCTTTTCATTTTTACAGGGGCCCACAGCTAAGTGTTTGCCTTACATCTGAAAGGAGACTTTTGACTTGGACTTTTAAGTGGTGCTGAAACTGTTAGAAATTTGACAACTCTTGGAGATGGACTAAATGTCTTTTACATAAAGAGATGTGCATGAGTCTTTGGGAAGTCAGGGGCAGAATGTTATGGCTTGTGTCTAGGTTTCACCCCACAATCATAAGTGGAGAATTTTGAGTTGGCTGGATTTAGAATGTGTGACCCTGAGATTTATTCACTGTGCAGTGGTAAACTCTAAGACACTAGGATTAAGGGTATAAATGCCACCTACCCTAAGTAGCCTGGATAAGATTTAAATAATAGAAAATCTGTGTTCATCCTTTGCTTTCTCTGCTACCTTCTGCCATGTACTGTCTCCTCTGCAATGCCTATCTGGCATGCCACCCCGCCTCAGAGTCAGCCACTAATGGACTGAGACCTCTACAAACTGTGAGCAAAATTAATTTTTCCTCCTTTAACTTGTGGGTGTTGCATATTTTGTCTCACAGCAAGACAAATAACTCCAATATGACACATCTTAATTCCTTTTTTCATTGCCTTCCATTCCTTTCCCTTCCCACCCCTTTAATCTCTTATCCCTGTTGCATTTGATAAAGTTCTGTCTCCTTACCTCCTGTTATCTCCCTTTGATTTTGCTCTTTATTTACAGTTTCATCTTCTCATAGAAGAGAAATTGTGTATCATTTAAGCCTGTGTGTCTGATTTGTTTCACTTTATATTATTATCTCATGGTGCATCCATTTTCCTACAAATGATTCAAGTTTATCCTCCTTCATTGCACAGTAGTACCCTATTGTGTGTAAGTACTAGGCTTTCTCTATACATTCATAGTACATTTCAATTCGGTTTTTGTCACCTTTCCCTCCCATCCTTCTTTCTTTTCTCTCTTTTTGTCTCCTTCCTTTTTGCAAAAGATCCCTCTGTTTCCTATTATCTTTTATTTTGCACTTTATTTATATTTTGTTTTCTTATATAAGAAAAATTACTCGACATTTAGTGTTGTGTGTCTGATTCATCTCACTTAACACAATGGTCTCAAAGAGCACTCATTTTCCTAAAAGAAACTCAATTGTATCCTTCTCTACATCATAGTCATATTCCATTGTATATAAGTACCACAATGTCTTTATCCAGTCATCTGTTGTTGAACATATAGGCTGCTTTCAAAGTTTAGCTTTATGAATTTTGCTACTGTAAACATGAGTATTTGTCACTTACTGTAGTATGATTTCTTTTACTCTTTCAGGAAGACACCTGGAAATGAATTATACTTTTTAATGTACAATCAAGTCAAATTCCTTCTACAATATTGATATCTGACTTTACTACTTACTTTTATTTATGTTGAAAATTTGTGCATTTTTAGGGTAATATTAAATTCACTTATATTTTTGACATTATTAGTATAGATTTTACCTAGTACTTTTCAATATCTAGCCATATATATATATGAAAAATATGATTATACATATGCATATATATAAGATCTTTTCTCATTACTAAATTATTTACATGTCTCTATTTTTCTTGATTAGATATTGCTTTATCTTTTATTTTTCTGGCAATACTTTGTACTCACAGATTGAACCCAGTGGCCCTATACTACCAAACTACATCCACAGCCATTTTTAAGTTTTTTAAATTTTGAGACTTTGCCTCACTGGGTTACCCAGTGAACGTGTGATCCCTCAAGAGTACAGGTATTTGTCACTCTGCCTGGCTTAGATTTGATGAATGTTGTCACTGGTCTCATGAAACTGCTTTGGTTTTGATGATTATACAGGTAAATTAGTAAGAGCTTGAAAGCAGTTTCAAAACATAGTTTCTAGATGACACTCTGTCTCTTTCATCCCTTGGAACACATTGGAAAGTCCACATCCAGTGCTGTATCTTGCATACTGCTTCACATGAAGCTTTCAGAGCTAAGGAACCCATTCAATATTTCTGACCAAAATATAGAATATAAAAAAATAGAAAACCTTCAACTTGTCCCACAAAAGTAAAGTAAATGTAGTGATAGAGGGTGGAGAAATTAGGAAATAGGAGGAATGTGCAAAACATAACTGAGCAAAATTTCCCAGGACCCAGTAAAAAGGCTTGTGAAGAGGATGCTAAGCTGTCCCAGTCTATATGCTCTGCCCTAAAATCTTTAGGATATTCTTATTAAAACAGTAATATGCTCTGAAGATTACAATATAATACATGTACTCATTATAAAATTTACAATTAGCAAATTCAAAATGTTTTTCTTTTAATGAAACTCTGCTCTTGGGAAACAGAATTTTTTTAAAAGATAGTGTATATAAGTATGTCAAACATTGGTGAGTTCTGAGACAAAGTCATTTATTTGGAATTATTATGTTTTCCAGACTTTTCAAATTGTAAAGTCTTATTTTATGGGTTGCTTGTTGCTATTCAGCAGTTCATAAAAACAAATTTGATATATTATGTGATTTTCATGAGGATATAATTCATAAAATTTATAACGTTTATCCCATTATGGGAATATAGCAGTATGTATCATTAATATAATTTATAACATTTACCCCATTTTATAATACAGTAGTATGTATGTTTTTCATTTAGTGAAAATATAAGCTATCTATGAATAAACCAAAAATGCTTTATATGTATATCACAAAACTATCCTGTTTATAGATCATGTATCCTTGAAAATAGATACATGTCTTGGAAAAAGTAAATATCTTTCACCTGGAGTAAAAGCTAATTCAAACTATTTGTTCCTGTGAAAGTTAAATATATTTGCATTTTTTGGTATGGAATTCTACTAATTGTTGGAGAAGCTAAATTTTAAAAGTTTAAATATAAATATTAGCTAGCTATATATGAAAAAATGTAAATACTTGAGAGTTGTTTATTTTCTAAAATTGATCACTTATGTACAACATAATGAAAAAATGTGTCAGTATTCAGCAGAGATTATAATATCATGTTTTATGTACTATTCAGTATCAATTTACTAAAGTATCCTCAAAATCAGGAATTCTGAGATTGCATGTATGTTCAAATCTTAGTTGGTTCTCCCACTACATTCTTGCATTTCAACAAAAATTTGTTATAGCAGTCCGAGTAATATTGGATGTAACATATTTAAAGTCTCTGCTGAATATCCACTAGATATTGAATATATTGCCACTACTAATAGCTTGTATATATCAAGCATTTATCATGTATTAGGAATGTTGAAAACCATAGAAACAGTTAAGCTTGGGTTACTTATTTTTGTATTTAAAGAAAGAGGAAGTGAGTTGTGGGAAACTAGGTAGCTTATCAAGATCAGTTGGTGGTAGGATTTTAGTTCAATTTTATTTTTATTGCATCAGCTTGACCTGAATGGTTTTGAAAGATTCTTTGAGGGCTCTTAATGGCTTGTATCTAGATGTCACTCCACAGCCTCATGCAGTCGTAAGTGGGGGTTTTTCAGAGGTGGCTGTTCTAGAATGTGTGACCCTAGGGTTGATTCACAGTGCAATGCCAGGGTCAAGAGCACTAGGATTAAACATGCAAATGCTGTCTGCCTAAGCAGCGTGGACATGGTTAATGCCTATCATTTTGTTTTGAGGTCATGTATCATTTTTATTGTTTTTGTGTTGTTTTGCTTTTGTCTTCATTGTTGTTGTTTTGTTAGTTTTTTTCTCTTTAAACTAATAAAAGAATTAAGATATAAGGGATAGAAAGTGCTATGGCCATCCCTTTTTTGCCTTGCTACCCTCTGCCACCCTACCATGAACTGTTTCTCTTCTTCGTTGCCCCTCTGCCAGGCCTTCCTTCCTTGGAGCCAGCTGATCATGGACTGAAACCTCTACAAACTGTGAGCGAAATAAACGGTTCCTCCCTTAACTTCTGGGTGTTGGGTATTTTGTCACAGCAATGAGAAAAGTAAGACAAGGACTTACAAGACTCTTAATTTTGAGAGATAATTATCTGGGTCATTTCTTTTGCTATCTCATTCTAAACTCAATTTTCCATTAGCACATTCTCATTCACAGTATCTTGGAACAGAAGTCGCTGAAGGGCAGAGCATGAGCAAGAAACAGTCTAACTTTGTGAGATCAAATGTAATTTATACAATAATGTATGCATATACTCATCTATATATATATACGTATGCGTTATGAATACTTTATGTCTGTAGACCTAGGAAAGATATATATTAAAATTTATATTGTTTTTCTTTTTCATATATAAAACATCCACCCTCTATTCTGCATTTAGGTTATCGCTAATCTGTGTTCAGGGAATGTTAATTTGCTTTAGTATCAAAGTCAAACATGATTGGCAATAATTATTTCTCAGAGAATTATACAGAAATATTTGCACACATAAAGAGACATATACACACAAACACACATAGAGATGGACTGAAAAGTAAAGTAACTCTATAAATACATGTGCATGTTTCTATACACATACAGACACAGCACACACAGGCATAATTTATCACACAGAGGTGTGAAGTTACCTCTGTCCACACCAAAAATTATTTCTACAATTTTTATGCCTAGAAACAAAAAGTATATTCCCTACATTCATTTTTTTAAAAAGTATTTATTTGCATCTTAATTGTTTGTAGATGTCTTTGGGAACAGCATATCTAGTTGGTTTGTGGTTGATTTATATCTTCATTATAATCTACTATCCATTGCCTACTTTGTAACCCTTTAATTTTATTGTGTATGTCATTCAGAATTTAATACCATAACTCTTCATCTTAGAAAACACAATTAGGACAATATTCTAAACATTTAAGGGGGATAATCTTAAGTCATACCATAATTTCTTTTTAATATTTTTTCAAAAAGTAACTGACTTCACAAACACCACCTCAAACATAATTTAGACAACTGAGAAACAGGCAAGTATATATTAAAATGTTAAAATAAAACACATTTATACAAGTAAAGCAAAACAATGCTGATAAAAATGTTATAGTTTATGAAAAATCATTTGCAATTCACATCAAAATAATTTAACATTCTCTATTATTTTAATAGTACAAGCTGCAACAACAGTAAAGGAACAGATACGCTCACACAATTTTAAAACCAAATCCATTATAAGTGCAGCAAAAGTAAGTACAAGCACTTGTAGCCCACACAAATCTTTTGGAATTGGCACCATCTTTCTAAAACATCTATATTCTATATAGATCTCTAATTACAACACCACCAGCAGCTGCCATTGAATTCTAGAAATACACACAATATACATAGTATATTTGTTCACATTGGGAAGATCAGTGAAATTTAGCCAGCTGTTTTATACATGCCTCATTTCCCAATAAACAGTAGAGAATCTCCCAGGCCTCACACCCTCTTCAAAGGAAATTCTGATTTGTCTTTATGATTTCACTGATCTGTATTTTTTCACAGTATAAAATTGTAAATGGTAGCTATAGCGATTCTGACAGCTTGAGGGTTATTAATAAGCTGTTACTAAATGTGAACTCATAATAACTTTGAAGTCTCCCAAACATGTACATTTTGCTGAGACTAGCATAGGAAATGTTTTTTTTTCTTAAAAATAACATTTAATTTCTGGTTTCAAAGCCACAGAACTTCAACAGAGCCATTATACAATTCATTTGTAGTCAAAAATAGCTCCTAGTCTTCCTGATTACTTGCTGGTAACTTCAATAGTTTGGGAAAGACTATTCTTTTCAAGGATTAGCACATTTGGGAATTTGCTTTTTTTCTCTGCTTCAGTCAAATTTCTTATGATTTTCCTCTTCAATTTGCCTTTCTGCTACACCATTACCCAAAAGGTATGTTTTTTTTTTTTTTTTTTTCCCAGTCCATGTATGGTCTTCTCAGAATACCCTCACATCTCTCCCAAAATAGAAAAAGGAGTGGACTGCTTAGCCAGTATAACTTGATCAAACCAAGTTTCTTTTTCTTCCCGGGATCAAATTCTCCCTTTGGTCATTTTGCTGATCCTTAGCATTTCACTACACTTTTCCCTTCCTTTTAGAAATGCAGGTCCCAAATGAATTAACACTGGGCACCAGGAACAGATTATTTTCAAGGAAATTCAGTGAAATAGGTACCCAAATAAGTTGTGAAGTTTATAGCCTAGCCCTAGAATAGATATTCAGTTCTCTTTGTATTATAGTTATTACTTGGAACCTGGTATTAGAATTGGCAAGAGACAGAGTTAGCATCATTCCAAAATAAAAGATATCAACGATGTATTATTAATAATACTATGTCCAATATACAATGTATTCAATGAAGTGACAAAGGTTATGTAAATATAGAAAATATACATCTTGTCTTTTCTAATTGAATAAATTATTTTTATTACATTTGATTGTTTAACATGTGGCATTACTAGATGGAAATTTACTTGCGCTAAATTTTAATTTTTAATGAAGTTTCTCATACATAAGCTTATTTTTAAAAAACATGTCACTGAAAAACTAGAAAAGAAATTTGATCATGGAGAAAATTTTTTAAATGTTCTGTTGGTCAACAGCAGGAAACTTACTAGAGTTGAAAATAAAATGGAAACCAACCTAAGTATTTTATGAAACGAATTTTAAAATGCAGACAATAGAGCTTATTTAGAAATGTATCAATAACTAAGAAATCAAGATAAAAATCTCTAGGTGAATGCCACCATTTTTGATGAGGATCCAGCAGTATTAGTACTCCCAAAATATTTACATCTGTTTTTCACATAGAGGCAGACATTTGTTTCAGTGAAGACATGAAAATTAGCTAGACTTTATTTGCTTCAATAATCTTATTAATATTTGGGGTAAGGGTGTGCTGATATTTTTTTCAAATCTAGCATAGAAATTTTGATTATTTTAAATTAATATTTTAATAAATTAAATAAATATTTTAATAAATTACTTTTTAATATTTCACATTGGGAGAGAGCATTTAAAATTTCAAATAAGACAGATATAAGAAACAATTTTGGCAAGTGATATATTTATTGTTTTAAAAGTGAAGAATGATAAACTGCCAACAAATTTCCATTTCTCAATTTTTTAAATAAAGATGTGGAATAAAAGGTATTAAAATAAGAATTAACTAAAAGGTTCTATTTATCTCTCTGCCAAAAATATACTTTTGCTTCATAGCAAGTCTTTTTTATAAGGCTATCTTTTGTATAAGGCTGGGTCAACTGAACTGTAAATTGATAGGACAACTCCTTTTATTACTAGTTTTATTTAAAAATCAAAAATATTTGGTACCTGAGGATAGCTGCAAGGGGGCAAACAAAGAGATGACAGTGGATTCAGGTCTTGAGCTCTGATTTCTACCTGTATGAATCTATCAAAGCACATATTTTTATGTTAACTCTAAATCTCTTTTCTGCAGTATTTAAAAAGTGACAGTATGAAGTGCACAAAATAATATTAGTAATTACTTTAAAAAGGAAAATATTAATAATTGCTTTGTCTTTTTTTGGAATGGCTAAGAAAGACTGTACTTGATATTAAGGTTCCTCTGTTTTAGTATTCTGTATTGCTTTGAAAAATCTACATTTGTCATAGTTCATAGCTGCCCTTTTTAAGCAGCCAGGAAAAGTTAAAAATCACTGCTTATTGGCACAGCAAAATCTCTGCTAAGCCAACTTGACACAGTTTAGAATTTCCAGTGTATGAAGACTGTGTTAATTTTTTCAACAACAGTCTCTCCAATCGTGACCAGGTCTTCATTGGGTCTATGAACCACTCTTCTAGTGGTGGGACTCAAAAAGAACAGAGGAGCTCTTAGTGCATCAGGCTCCCGACAGAAAGGAATGAAGCCCAAATGTGTATTTAATATTTTATCTGCAATACTAACAGATCGGCATTCATAAGGAGTGCGTGTGTATCACGAGAGAGCCAGGCTGGAGCGCAAAAATTATTAGAAAGAATTCCAGCTACACAATGCACCCCAGTGAGGAAATTACAAAACAGTGTTCCAGAAAAAATTTTTTGCTACTCCAGTATTGATTTGGCAACATGGTGAAATAGTCAAGAAATCTTCCACTGGTTTTCTTGGTTAATGGAGGCGAATCTGAAATAACTAGGTGGAATCCCAGACGCAGGCTTTTGGAAGAGTATTTCACAACCAAACTGGAAAGTCTCTAGTAGAAGTCCTACATGAGCTCAGCAGTCAACTTATGTGTTAGCACAGTCACACTCACGACGATGCCTGGCAATACTGGGCCCACGTTACTGCTTTTCAAAGTCTTTAAAGGAAAAAAAAAAAAAAGGAAAAAAAAGAGGAAGTTTGATGTTTTGGTCCCAGACTGTGAGTTTGTTAGAAAATGTACATTCATGTTTCGTGAATCAAAGACTCTTCTGGGAAAAGAATGCAAGTAAACAAACAAAACTTTTTACAGTTGCTATTAATTCGGTTTTCACCCTCCATGATGCCGTTTCACACTTTCTGCTTCCCTTGAGCAGAGCGCTTGGTACAAAACTGGACAGACTCCTGCCAGCCCTAAAGAATAGAAGCAGTGTTTCATAAAAGCCCATGTTTTCTAAGGCCACTAGAAGACGATCTGCCGGTGTCATCGGCCTTCGGACTCTGCATCGGCCTTCGGACTCATTTCCATGGGCGCTGGCGTCCTCGTCAGCGGACGGCGTCGCCTGCGTCCCGAGCACGCGGCCCGGGCCTGCGGGGCTTCACAAGGACGAGGAGCTCTGCGTGTAATCTCGTATGACGAGAGTGTCGTACTTGGGGGACGACGGGATACAGAGCGCCGACTCGGACACCGGCGAGGTGGGGGTCGTGCTGCCCGAGTCCACCGAGTCCCTGAAGGGCGACGGCGGCGTGAGCGCCACCAGCTCCTCCAGGTCCGGCCTGCCGGCCGCGGGCTCGGCGAGGGCCTCGGGCGCGGCGCCCCCCGGCTGCGGGGCCGCCGCCTGCGCGCCGCCCGGGCCGTCGCGGGCCGGCGGGGTCTGGATCTCGGCGAACGTGGTCACGGCGGCGGGCAGCGGGATCTCCTTGGGGATCAGGTAGGACGCGCAGCGGCCCGCGCCTGGGCCCGGCGCCAGCATCATGGAGTTGAGCTCGCTGATGTTGGCGGTGAAGCGCGTCACCACGCTGCTGATCTGCTCCAGCAGCGAGCCCTGCGAGGGGCTGCCGCGCGCCGCGGGCTCCGGGCCCGCCGCCGGGGCCTCCTCCTCCTCCGGGCGGCCCGCGCGCCGGCTCAGCGTGCGCAGGGGCGACGGCGAGCGCGGCCGCGCGGGCGCCGCCAGGGCCTCCTCGCCCTCCGCCACGTCGAACAGCGCCTTGGCACCCGCGTCAGGCGGCTCGGGGCTACCGGGACCCGCGCCTGCGCAGCTCGCCGCCCCTGCGCCCGGCCCCGCCCCGGCCGCGCCCGGGCCCACTCCCGGCCCCGCCCCGGGAGCCCCCGCGCCCAGCCCGCGGCCTTCCGCGCTCTTGGGGAACGGCTTGATGACCGCCGTCTGGTTGGGGCTCTCCTTCTTGTTGATGTGCACCGACAGCCGCTGCCACAGGTGCTGCCCCCGGCTGCTCCGCTCGTTCTGCGCCCAGGTGACCGACTTGCCGTTGGAGCTGCGGAGACAAGAGAGGACAGAGACTGAGCGCGGCCGGCGGGGGACCCGCGTCTCCCCGGAAACGCGCCCGGGAGCGCGCCCGGAGGGGCCTGGCGGGGACCTCCGCGCGCCTGGTCCGGCGTTAGAGGTCCCACAGCCTGGGTCTGGGCTGTGTGCCCGTAAATCTGTGTCCGAGCAGCGTGGGACGCCAGAGCACCGAGCAGGGCTCTGCAGAGTTCTGACGTCCCCCGCTCAGGAGGAAGCTGCTCATGCTGCAGATGGAGCTGCGGGAATTTGGAGTTTAAAGTCCATTTGCGGAAGTGCCTGGTGCCGGGCAAGGGCCTCCTCTGCACAGAAGCGTTACAGTTACGAACTAAATTCACAGCCCAAAGCGAGGAGAGAAGGTGTAAAAGAATCAAGGGCAGAAAACACAGTGCTTCCCCTTCAGCTTATATCCTGCGGGCTAGTATTGATCCAGACCTCTATCCCTAGGGATTTCTGCCAGAACTTCCAATTTTGAGCATGGTTTTATTTAGTCTGGCTACGTGCTGGAAAAGTACAAATTCACTGAAGACGCACATTTTTCATTAAGTAGAATTTTTTTTTCACAGTTATTCTCACAAGTTTTTTAGCCCTCAAATTTGAATAATAATTATATGAGGGAGAAGGCAATATATTGCCTTTGGCCCCAAGCATAATGACCTCAGATTAGGGACTTTTTTTTTCTTTTTTTTTAAGGCCTTCCTCCTCTTTTCTTTCCCAAGCTGCTCTTGTTTGGACTCTGTTCTAGGCTCTGGAAGCTACTGTAATGAAGATGACTGTGGAGGCTCAATCTCAGTGCCTGTATCCTCCTTAGCACAAAAACTGACATAGCCTCCAAAGCACGTTCCCTCTATCAGAGACCTCGCTGTCGCCAGAGGATGTGACCTGACCTGCAGGGATATTACATAGAGCAATCTTGGTGTGATTCCCCATCACAAATGCATAAAAGATCTCTGTAACTAGAGATCTGTTTCCTTTAATGCAGACAGTTCAGTTCTGGAATTGTGACCAAGAGCTAGCCTTGGGCACTCTCAGAACAGAAGACTTTGAAGAACCCAATTCTTTTATGTGAGCTAGTAGTTATTAAACCTAATTGTTTATGAAACATACCTAGACCATTTATCAAAATCACTAGATGTGTCCCAAGAGACTGAATGTCTAGGATGGGTTCCAATTATGGATGCTTTTTACAAGAAATCTGTTGTGTGCCTCTGCCCTCTAAAGTAACTGGGAACCAGACATTTTAAAACTGAGAAACATTGACAAAAGGCAATCTTTTTTTTCCTGAATTCTTACTATTCCCTTGCGCTTCTTGAAGAAGGGTTTGGTTTCTTTTGCTAGGCGGGAGTCTCAACCCTCCTTGGAGCACAACTAACTGCACTGTGTTTGCCTGATTCCACTTTCCAGATCTACTCTGTATGAGACACTTGCTCCCTTGATCAGTCTGTCTAACATCCTTCTGGCTTCTTTCCCACGCTCTTACTGCATGTGCTTTGTTTTGTCTTCCTTTCTCTACTCTTTCCTGTCTAATCTCCTTTCATTTAACCCACCGGATGTATGTATGGTAGCCCAGTATGCTTCGTGATTCCGGATCGTAAAATGTCCCCCTCCTCCAACTCTCTTCTGGAAAGGATGGGCAAATCATTTCTGGTATAGAGGCTGCTGCGCATTCGTAGTAAAAGTGGCACCGGCAAATGTTTGACTTTTCTAATACGGTTTCAGGATTTGTTTTCCATTTTGCATTAACCGTCCATGCTTTTAAATTTTTAGTGCATTACACTTTCCCAGGACAACATTAATTTTTGCAACATTGCACAGAAAAAAATGGACCAGATTTTTTATGGAATTTGATTGAAAAAGTGGTTCCCAGCTACTCCCTTTCTCCCCTCCCAGCAGGATAGGAAACGGGCATTTGGGGAGAAGCAGTTATTCTTTCAGGTCACCAGGGCCCCTTTTAATACAAAGCATGGGCTAGAAACTAGAAGCATAACCCGGTTTGCTCTACCATGCTTTACCCTAGGGATGCTTTTTCTTCCAGCAGAGAGCTTTCGGGAACACCTGCTTAAAATCTCCCTCTCTCAAATGCTTTTAGTGTGAAATGGTGAACATAACTTTGGATGTTAACAGTGACAGTCTTTCACATCACACAGTCATATCCCAAAACATGGCTGAAAAAATTTGTGGGTGAAAGTATGAGAAGAAACGCGTGTCTCCTTGCCTCCCCTCCCCTCTCCCCTCCCCTCTCCTTCCTTCCTCTCCCCTCTCTTCTCTTTCTTTTTCTTTCATTCACTCTTTCTTTTCTTTACCTTTGCTTTTCTCCTTAACTTGGTTGAAGAAAGCTTTACGGATCCCACCCTCAACTAGATTCCCATAGCACATGCATTTAGGCATTTAATAACTCTTTGCATGTATTGTTCTCATCTGCTGAGTGGAAGGCGTAGGCAGAGGGTTGTTTCCAATTATATCCACAATGCCACGACATCGTCTAAAACATTGTACGTGTTCAGTAATATTTTGGGGTCAGTATTCGAGTGGATAAATGCATTTTGGTCTTAAAATTCATAATGGCTTTTGGTTAGAAACAAGTTTTAAAACTGTTCAATATTAAGGACATTCTATTTCTCTCCCATCAAGGATATTTCTACATGTTATGTAGCTCCCACTAATAAACAGTAGTGTATACAGATAAATGATATTTCATTAACTGTGAAAACTCAAATCTTGATATCTACATTAATCATAAAGGAATACTTTGTTTTATACATATATATATATACATATATATTGAAATTTGTCAGTCATGAAGGATTATTGAGGTAGTGTAGGTAAATGAGGTAAGATAAGATCTGCACTGTCAATCTCAGATCTGACCCTGACTGACGTTGGGAATGTCATAATACCTTTCAGTGTATTTCTTCAAAAAAATTGAAGAAATAAACATGTATTCACATGATTTCTGGATGGAACCAGAAAGATCCTACATATAAAGATAATCAAGCATAAAAATTCCACAAATACAGGGGTCATTCATTATCATCAAACTTCTGTTTAGTAATAAGATGTTTTTATTATTTATGCTGATCATTTCTTTGCATTGAGCATTGAGATTATGTTTCTTCAAGTGGCCTGAGGTGAGTACACGGTAAATAAAAAGAAAGAGAAGCTTTCTTTACCTGTCAGTAATATTTGTCTTTTCTCTACTGCATCTACCAAGTGTACAAGAGGACAAATGAAGAAGTTTGAAGGGAGAGGCACGACACAAGGATTCAGGACATCTGGACAGGAACCAAAGACATTTCTTGCTGTTTTCTAAATACCAATTAACCCTTTTCAAAATATACCATGTAGTCTAATGTCCTCCCTTTTATGATAATTTGTTCTTTATTTGTAGAATTTTAAAAAAAACTCAATGTAATATGAAGATTAGGTTTTTTGTGGGGCATTGGGTTTTGTTTATATTTCAGGTCTGCCCAAATGACACCTTGTACCTTTATTCTCAAAAGTTTATTTTTCCTCTTCCCTTCCATGTAGACCACTTAAATAATTTATTAGTACCAATCAGGCTCTAAATGTCAGGCCAGTGGGCACTCACAGATTTTCTGTTCATCTGCCCAGCCATGAAGAAATTAGAGCATTCTGCCATAGCACTCTAAAGAGAGTGAACATTAATAGAGAAAGCATTGAACTGTCAAAAATTTGTGGAATTTACACTTTTTGTATTCACTTTAAGTAGAAGTTGAATAATCCAAATAGTTTTACCCTAGAATTTTAGTGTTGTGTTAACAGCATGTAAACAGCAATTACATGTTTTAATTTCACTGAATTAAAAGCAACTATAATTTTAAGCTGTTTTTGGTGGCATGACTTATTAGTACCTTCATAACTTACAAAGTTTTAGGGCATCAGTATTATAATCAGACACACCCTCTAAAAGTTAAATCATTTTTATTAAAAATAGTCTTCATTGGTGATTATTTCTGGTTTGTGTATTTTGGTTTTGGTTTGAGAGGTAGCCAGGATAGAGATGTTGTATGCTTATGAGGTAAGACAAAAAAATAATTGAAAAACTTGAACAAGTGACATTAGCAATGCCTGTAGAGTGACATCAGAAAATATTAGTTCAATGAAAGAATCTCATATATTGACATCATTATAGGCAGACACTTAACAGTGACAGTTCCATTTCAGTTTAATTTTCTTATACTTTCCAAGAATATATTTTGATTTCCACAATTTGCCTTCAATGAAAAAGTATAGTAATACAGTTTATTTAAAAGATACTGAAGAATTTAATGTTGTTTATACTAAGACAGCCACAGTAGGTGAAAAAAATCTTTCTGAGCTTTGCTGAAAACCTGACATCTCCTTTGAAAAATTAAACTGAGAAATACACTGCACTGTGTAAGAAAAATGGCAGAAGCATTTATACAAATTTCCTCAGTAATAGCATAAATGGATGTAAATAGCTATCTTGTTGACAGTTTAAATAGCTATGAGAATATATGCATTAGAGATATATGCAGAGTAAAATAAAGTCAAGGAATAAATTAACAACACAGACATAATAATCAAAATAATATATCTGCATGGTGATTTATAAATTACTTTTAGGAACGTTCTGATTGTCAAGGAGATAAGACCAATGGCCTCACTTTTTTAAAAACTAGGAAACCAAGAGTGAGTGATATCAGGTGGTTTGCCCTATGTGTTTACAGAGTTAGCAAATGGGAAAATGAGACTAATACCATCTTATGATTTTCAGTTCCAGTTTTTATGATGTTATCTTGTATATGTTTTCTGCTTAAAGCTACATCTTTATTCTGTGGAAGAAAACACTGAGGTGGTGTATCTGGAGATGACATATGTTTTAGGTAGAAAACTTAGTCATTTAACTTATATTCTCTCTGTACTGCTTCACTATATACCTACATAGCCCAGAAAGCACCTACATCTCTTTTTGGCCATTAAGTCAAATACCACAGGTTAACTGGGCCCAACATTTGTCAGAAATAATGACTGACTGTCTTGAAGATGAAGCCACTGGAAGCCTGTAGCCATGGAAATTAATATGTGACTATTCTCAGCTCCATTTTTTCATGCTGTGATGCAATCAAAATGCTTTTTCGATGGATAGCTCTAATTCTTTTATTTTCTGTCTGATTTATATAGGAATTCCAGTAAATGAGAACCATGTAATTGTGGGGATAACCTTAAATCTGGACTGTTTACAAAACTCTGATATGTGATTCCTTTGCAAATGATTTTTATTTCTCAGTGTTTTTTGTTGCTATGGATGAGAATTGATAACTTAGACATCTCTCAAAGAGGGTAAAATTGAATTCAAAAGAAAAGGTAGATATAGACGAAAAGTAACACTATGAGTTATTAACTCTCATATCGATTGATGGAAATCTGTGGTTTTTCCTGTCCCTCCAAACTTCAGATGAGGGAGCGGGTGGACAGATGGAAGACAATAGAGGACAGAAAGTGAGGGGGGAGTGGGGCATTGGAATAAAAGTTCACTGGGCTTCAGGAGGAACAAATCACATGGGATTCAAAACGTCACAAAGGGGAGGAGCCATTTCCAGCGGGCTTGCTCAGAGAGAGCTGTCTTCCTAGGCAGCATCCATGTATTCTCTGGGTGGCAGTATATGATGAAATACGTAAAGAAAGTGATAGTTATTGCTCTTTATGAAGGATATCAGTGACAGACCTTCAGAAATCCACAAGAGACATGCAAGCAGCACGTAGACCAGTTTGACATGAAGTGGAAGCTAAAGCATCAGAAGCTGAAATATTTGAACGCTTTGTCTGTTACAAAATTTCTTGCTGGACAGCCCCAACTATAAAGATCTTTATTCTCCTTTCTTTTACCATGTGAATAACTCAGAAGTAATTTTGGGGCTTCTTACTAGTACCTGGAACACATATGTATTCTAACATAATTAGACCCAAAAATGGCCCGATTATTATATTTAAATATAATCTACAGGCTTGATTATTAAATGACTGAATGGTTTCATCCATACAAAGTATCTTTTTATTAATGTTGTATTTACTCTTGTTTTCCTGGCCCAGTAAGCACAGTTTGAGAGGCATCATGCTCTTGGTATCTTACTCCTTCACCCGGCTTCATGCATTGACTTTGTCCCTAATTTAGCCCCAGTGGGGTTCTACTTGAGAAAATGTTACGAGTTAACTGATATTGGTTAAATATCAGTTTAAATACAGAGACTTAACTGATATTTCAGAGATTAAAGGAAAAAATAAAAAGAGAAATACTGACTGAAGCACAATATTTGTGTTAGGATAGATTGAAGGTGTTGTTTAATAGTTCAGGGATATAATACTGATGGAATAATCCATGCAACAAAGAAGAAAATGGAAAGGAATGTTCTCACAGGGAAACTGAAAGAAAAGACATTTATTTGCCCTTGAGTTGTTTTGTTTTGTTTTGTTTTGTTTCTTTCACTTTGGTATAAGAAGAATTTAAGAAAAACTGCTGCTGAGGAAAGACGTTTCAGGAAAAGATTTGCAAATGAAGTGGGGCTAAATGAAGCCTGAAGATTGAGGATTTTAACATAGATAAACAGAACCCAGCTAATAGGTGTATTGGCTGCATGGTTTAGGAGCTAATTCCACATGGCTAATCCCAGAAAAGCCTCGCACAGAACTGGGAGATTCTGTGATAATTCCCCTAGATAATGTTTCTTACAATGACGTAAGTCCCTAACCAAATCTTTGTGGAAGGAGAACCACTCAGTCCTCTTTGAACTCACCTTTGGTTTAACAGCAAGAGAAGCCGTTTCTGAAAGTTACTTGTCCACCCTTGGTGGGATTTTAAATTGCCTACTGCTGCTGGCCCCGAGGCGATCTCCCCAAGGGTCCTCGTGAAGAAAAGGGATTTTAACTGTATAATGTGGCACAGAAGCAGGTGCTAAGCTTGTACATTTTGTTGAGATATGGCAGTTTTTTCCCCGAAATTAAGCTGTGTTTTGATTCAGAATTCAGTTACCTGAACTCAGACTTTTAATTACTCCTCATCCTGACATTAAAGTTCTAGTTTTAGCTAAAATCTTTCAGCTAAGAGTAGAAGTTTTAGTTTGTGAGTTCTTTTTTCCAAAGCAAGAAATTTTTTTTGCAGCAATCACAATACAACAAAAATTATGGTTTAGGAAAGAGAGATTGAAAGCAGACACAGCTGTTTTGTATTTGTAGACTGGTGCAATCAAAAACATTGTAGAAGAATTCAACTTGATTCAAACCTTTCAGAAAAACGTGGGCTTAGAACTGGTGGCAAAGAGACTCCTGGAAGAATAATAGTTCCTATTCCAATAGAACATTGCTGCTTACAAGATATTTTCACCTGCATTATATTTGACCTTCACAATAGCTGTCTGACATAGAGTTTTTCAAATGTTGCCTTTGTACAAGTCAGCTATCTCACTAACTCAGAAGCATTCCAAGGGGTGCAACTAATGCATGTCCTACGCTCAGTATGATGCCTGGTGCAGAGTAGGTGAGATGAGAGTGTTCCTAAACTGAATTATAGCATCTTGGATGCTTGGTGTGGGCAGGTATTAGTAACCTGACCTACAGATGTGAAAACAGAAGCATATAGAATTCAGCTAAATTGCTCAAATCAAAGTAATGGTGAGAAATCATTATGTGTAGGAAGTGTATTTCATATATATTTGAATTTATAGTACGAGGCATACTGATTTATGTATAAGTAATGACTAAATATTTCTAAGTATAAATTTGTGTTGAATCAATTCATAACGATTCAGAAAATGTGGAATTAGAAGGACTAACTGACTTAAGTGTTTGGAATGCTCAGCTTTGCTGAGTAGCTGTTGCTGCATTTCAGTAGCACTCACCTGATAGAGATACAGTGAGAGTAAGTGAACATAATTGCAAGATTTTCACTATATACTGAGGTGACTCTATCAATAAGAAGCATCTTTCAAAAATTTACTTTCTCCTCTAAAGTATAGGAGTTTGTATTTGACTTTATGTATGTCAGGCTGCTCTCTTTTGGCTTGGCATTTGTTACATCAGAAACTACTTTGATTTCCTTCTTCCTTATTACAGGAAATTATAAGCTATCAAATATATTTTCTCAAGGAAAATACATAGGAAATGTGTATGAAATTTTACATACACTCATATATAACTAATAAATTATCTATAAAATTGTGTGTGTAAGAGAGAGAATTTTTGTGTATAGTATATTTCCCAAAATATATGTTTCATAGTCAAGGACAGCAGCCTTGCAGACAGCTTTGAATGGCTCCTTCCCCTGAGATGTGAAGACAGCCCAGCAGAAACTGAGACAAGAATGTGAGGAAAGATAAGCACTGCTGTCACTGTTTTCACAGGCTTAAGAGAAGACTGGCCAATAGTAACATAAATGTACTATCAGCAATTAGTTCTTCTCTTAGAAAAATAAGCAAAATGAGCTAGGAAGCTGTGGTCCTTTATAAAACTAGTGATTACTGCTAAACTCCAAACATTAGCTATCCTGAGACTTTGAAGCTCTTTTAAAAGGTTTCCCTGGGAAGTTGTTTTAAGAGTTTGAGGATTAGCCTAAGCTACTCCAAACATGATTTTGATTGTTTCTTTTTTGACCAACATATTTTTATAAAATTAATTGGCTGATGGTATAGCAAACAATGAGAACACATGGCTCATAAATAAGTAGCTCTAGAGTCAAATTAGTTACACAAGATAAAACTAATTTCTGTAGGATTTCTTAACGTTTTGTTATGCAAACATTCACTGAGAATCTCTAAGGAGGTCATACAGTTTATGGCGCTGGCTCTGTTATTGTCCTATCTTCTTCACTTGCTTGAGGGTGCCTCAGGATAACAAAATAATAATTTTATTGTAGGCATTCTTGAAACTAGATCTTGTAACTGTGTTATCTGCCTCTTCTCTAAAGCTAGGCTGTATTATCTGGATCGTGGAAATAGCACCTTAACACATTTTATTGATCTTGCAGGTTCTATCAACTGAGTTGTATTTTTATTATGATCACCTTTAGAGTGAAGATTTTCCTATACTTTCCTGAATATGCCATGGTTCCCAAAACAGTGCTATATACATACTGGAAGATTCCCTTCTGCTTTTATTGATTGGTTGATCAAAATACTTAGGTTTGGAATTAATCTGTGAAAGACCTTGCATTTCGAGAGTGAATTTGGATTGTTTCCTAGGTGACAGGAATCACAATGGTAGGGATATAAATTCCAGAATTAGATTGAATTGCGGCCCAATTTTGGCTCCACCATTTACTTGTTTTCAAAGACTAGATAAAAGGTCATACAGATAAAGCACTTTGAAATGTCGCATTTATCTAAGTATCCAGTACATGTTGGATGCTTTTATAGGTAACCATGACAGAGTATGAATTTTAAAAAAGGGAACATATTATTAGATCTCATTTTTACATATCTAAATTGATTTTTAGAAAAATAACCATGGTGGCCAGATATAGGACAAAAACTTTAGTGATGGTGGTATTATCTAAAATTAATGAATGTCTGCTGAATGTTAGGGAGTATGCTGAGTGTTGTAATTGCATAGTGTCATTTAATCTTCACAGCATTACAGTTAGAGAAGTGTTATAGTCCTTCATTTAGGAACTTAATACATATAGTGTCTAATACACAGCAATTATAGTAATAATGGTAGCCATAATCATTCTTAGCCTTAGGATTTTAGATCTCTAAATATAAATTAGAATACTAATTTTGAAGTTTGCTCTGGAGAGCAGGTAAGTGAACATTACTGCAAAAGTTACTAATCTATTGCTAACAGCTAGCTGGGCTCTCCTGTAATAGAAGGCAGAATCTCTCTCTTTTTTTAGGCTCTGATTTATATAACTATGTGCCTATCCTTTCTAAAAACTCAGATCAGATTTTTTACTATTTACTTTTAATTACTCTTCAGTTTATTCTTTTTTCAGCTTTTTAAAAATAGTACATGTTCACAATGTATAATTGTTACTGGTCTAAACTATAGTTTATGATATAAAAAGTTAATCTGAGGCATATAGTGTCCTGTGGGAGAGGAGTTTCATGTTAATTGTAATTATTAGTTTTTCTGACTTTGTTCCCTCATACACTACAAATCTTTAAAGGCCCCAAATCATATCTTATTCATTTATCCCACAGTCTTTTTTTGTCTCATAGTAAGTGCTCACTAAATAAGCTTTTATGTGAAGGAAGAAATAATGAAAGGCAAAATAATTTTAACACAGACATCATCTTCTGGGGCTACCTTTCAAGTTGAGATTCTACCAATTTAATATATAATACTATGTTATGACATCACTATGTTATAAATTTTACTAAATTTTCTAAGGCATTATTAAACATTTCCACCCACTAAAATTAGATATGGCATATACTTGCTGAAAGTCAGTTATTCACATACTGATATCTTGAAATAGTAACAATAAAATTTTTTTGTTCATAATAAAAATAACTCCTTACCATCCTCCTTTTTTCCTAGCACTAGTAAGGATCTACTGATTTTTCAGTTTGTTTGGTTTTTTTGAATAAAGAAACTCTTTTTCCAAGAGAGACTGGGAGGTGCAGAATGTGTAAGGCTTTTCTTGGTGGAACACAACACGAGCACATCAGAATGCGGACTCCAGGTACTCCCAAGCCACGCTCCTGCTGAGGCTGGAGATAGTAATATTCAGTACTGAAGTTGTCCTCATTCTTGAGCACGGAGCTCCTTGATATGAACTAACATGGTAACAGAGTCTAAAGAATTTCTTTCAGCACTTCCCTATCTGGGGCTGTCTTTCAATTTTTCTGCAATCTGTAAGATTCATCCCTGAAAACACTTCAGATTGTCCACTTTGAACATACAAAAAACAACATGTTATGTTCAGACAAAAAAAGATTTTCTTCTAATGGGAAAACTGTAACATACTATTTTAGGAAGCTAGGGTGTTGTAAGTACTTAAAAAGTTCTCAGTTCTGTCGCAGTGAGGAGGGCGGAAGTGAGAGAGCATGTGGTTAGGCCCTCACGGTGCTAGAGATGAACTAATAGTCCACAACTGTTCTTCTCTCCTGTGGCTCCTGGCTTTAGGAGAATCGTTTCATAGAGTTATGAAGTATTCAACAGTCTCATCATAGGTAACTTAGGTACGTGAGATGGGAACAATTCTTGGTTTTGTGGGACTGGGAGTTTTGTAAAAGCCACAGAAGCAGCCCAGATCGTTGCAGAGTAAATGTAAGGCTTCACTAGGGAAGCAGCTGGGGAAGCCGCGAGGGTGGGTTACAAAGAAAACCTCACTAGTTGATACTAGAAGTACCAGCAGTCATCTCACCTACAGTTTCCCCCAGCCCTTCAGCCCTAGAGTAAGAAAACTGCAATAAGTACAGCCCTTTACTTAGAAAATGTTTAAGGAAGTTATCTCCTTGACATCTCATTTTAACCTTGTTACTCCCGGATAAATGTTATTATATGGGTATATTTATGTGAGCAAACACACTGGAGAGCATAACAGATACAAAGGCCTCGTGAATGGTGCCCCTTCTTTTGTACATCTGTAGAATTTTCTGTTCCCTGAAGGAAAGCTGTATTAGAGCAGTGAGGACTCCACACAGCTCCTCCCGTCAGATACTTAGTGCTAAAGAAATGAGAAGGAAAATAAGTTAGAAAGGATCATTTGTTCCCAATGAACTCTGCCTATCTGTGGGGCTGAGGTCATTCCTTCCACAAAATGTCTTTTTCCTGCTTGCCCAGCAAGACGTATTGTTATAAGTCTTGACATTACCTTGTCTATATCCGAACAAGTACAGAACAAAAGTTACATGGAATTTTGCCGCTGTAGAAAAATTCAGACCATTCCTGGAGATGGTATATTTAATTAGCATCCTCTTTAGGTCTGGGTCTGAGCTGAGGAAGCCTTCTGGGTTTGATTTAGCATCTGTTTCCACCCGCTTTGTGCTCCTTACTCCCATTCTCAGTCAAGGCAGCACCAAGCAAGAGCGGTGTCTGAACTAATGAGATCTCAGAGTGCTGAGCACTGACTGAGCATTCCTGTGAACCCTGGATGGCATGACTGAGATGGAGTGCTTACTATAGACAGGTCCATGTAATTTCTACATGGGTGAGTTGTTCTAAAATACAAGTTTACAGACTCACTACAGCAGATGAGCTTGGGCACGTTCAGGGTAGTATGGCCATAGACAACAGACTCACTAAATTAGAATGATATAGGAAACGTATTATAGAGCAGATTTCTAGCTTCTGTCACTCATAATTTTCCTGGTACACTTGGTAGGCGGCCACATGTGCTGGGCTTTTAGATTTCAAATCAGAAGTTACGTGGGATTTATCCTTTGCACCCTCATTTAGTTCAATCACTTTTGCCTGATCCACCTTGCAGCAGTGATGCACACCTAATTTGCCAGTACAGAAATTAGGCCAGTTTATTACATAAGCAAAAAGAAACAAGAAGCCCCAGTGGTGGTGTGTTGAGTTTCTCCAGCAGAATCATCAAGTGAGGCAGGGCACTGAGAGCCAAAGAGCTGTACAAAGAGACTGCGAGCAGAAGGCTAACAGTAAATACTGTGCTTGTGTGCATGCTCTCAGCGCCCTGTCTCTGGGAGCAATGGGCAGGACTGGCCGGCCTTTTGGCCACAACTCGTATTAATCATTGCTCAGCCTGCACACTGCAAGACTCTGGGAACCGTTTCACAGACTACCATGTGAATTGCCTCCAACAGTTGTGCAGTGTAGTGATCCTTGCAAAACACGATTCATTGTTTTGAAAGAAGAAGGAGCCCACCACTGAGGAAGCAAACACAGCGTTTGGGGACGAAATTTTAACAGAATTCAATGACATCATCTTGTTAGGCATCTGGATCTCAAGCTGTACCGTCAGCACATGCAAACAAATACGGACACACTCTACTTCCTGGTCCTCTCCCTTTCGCCCAACCAGGCTGGTGTGCATCAGTTTTTGCCTACTGTTCTGTACCACAGATGGATTGGGAGCTACCACGGCAAATTAGAAGTGAAGAGGTAGTTCATGGTGAGTGAGTCCCCCACTTAAGGCTTCTCTAGCATCTGTAGCTGTTTAATGACAATCTTGATTGCCTTTATCTCCAGAGCCCTTTTGTTGAAACCAAGTCCCATGCAAATAAGCACGTTCATTTCATGCAGCACAGCTGAGTTAATGCTTATAGTTCTAAATACCCCAGTTTCCTGAGAACAGCTCAGTTGGAAATGCCTAGTAGAAAAGGACATGCATAGCGCAGCGACAGAGAGTATTCACCAGCAACACGAGGAAGTACAGGAGCTGCAAAGGTGCAGTAGCTAAAGGAGGACGAACTTTCCTGATTTCAGTTCAAGAAAAGTCTCTTGCCTCAACAGTTCATTGGTTTAGCATGATGTTTGCTACTGGCTGTGAAATGTTGTTACGTTCAAAGTAAATCATATTAATTTCCAACCTGGTCTGGCATCAGGGTCTGGAGTGTTTGCTCAATTGTGATCTTTCCCTCGAAACCAGCCCTAAGCTTTTGCATTTGTTTTATTAAATGATTGCATAGCTCTGGAATATGAATTTCCTCCAATCTCTTTCACTTTGCAAACTCCAGAACCATCAGACCAATAAGTTAAAACTCAAGGGGTACTGACTGTTAGCTACGGCTTCAGACATGCAAAGCGCACAACCCTGAGGGACAGCAGCATCTGGGACAGGAGGCTCCCTTTACTTCACAGGAGGGTGGCATGGGTTTTACAAACAAAACCCACACAGAAGAAAAGTTGTGGCCCAGATTGATTACACAGTATGGGATCCATACTTGAGCGAGGACCCAAACCAGGGAGCCACCTGTTCCTCTAGCTTGCACACATTTAGGTCACACCACCTCAAGCCACTCACAGTTTGCTTACCTGCTCATTGTTGCTCTCCCACCATTCCCCATACTCCCTTTGGGGGTGAAACACTCTATTTCCGACTTGTGCTGGGCCAGTCTCCTGTCTTTGTACCTGGTAAGCATGAACAAGGACAGGAGCAAACAGAAAGGCGTGATTGTGTGCTGTAACTGACAGGCTGAGGAGGAGCCGTGACCACAGAGAGGGTCACCTCATGCCAGAACAGGCATTCTTGCTTCTCAGTGCATTGGCTGACCTGTGATACTGATGTGGTATTTGTGATGGCACACAGAAAAGATTTAGCATGACTTTAGTACTTCTGAATGAAACCACATGTAATTTATCCCTTTTTTCATTCTTGATTACTTTGTGAATTCATCATGTCTAATAGTCAGCTCTAAAAGGATGCAAATGCTAGCATGTAAAAGAAGATGATTATATTAATCATTAATCACAACCAACTTACTGCTTACCACATATTACACACTGTGCTAGAACTTAACTTAAATTTAGTACTGTCAACAGACCTGTAGCAGAGGCTTGCTATTATTATTTCCATATAACTGATGAAATAAAGGTTAAATAAATTGATTAAAGGCAAACAAAAGTGGTTGGACTGGTCTTTGAAAATAAAAATCAAAGTTTACAATCTATACTTTAGTCATTATACTATATCACTTTTGATTATCTGCATTTTCAAAAGGTAAATATTATCACAATCAAATTTCACTGAGTGTTACTGTTTGAATGTTATATTAGACACTTGCATTACCAAAAGAGAAATGATACATTACTTGGATATGAGAGGTTCCTGTAACTATTAAATTAGAGTCGACAGTCAGTTTTGGGTTGCTTATATTTTGGAATGTGATCCAATAGCTTTTGTATTAGAATTAGCAGTTTGCTTCTCCCAGAGAGTACTAAGTATTTTCTCTAAAATGAGTAGGCCAGCCACAGTAATCCCAGTACTCTGAAAGGCTGAGACAAAATGATCACAAGTTTGAGCCTAGCCTAGATAGTTTAGTAACACCCTGTCCCCAAAGAGAAAATAAAACAGGGCTGGATATGTACCTCAGTGTGAATGTGTTGGGTTCAAGTCACAGTACTGCAAAAGAAAGACAGAACCAAAGAAAGGAAAGGAAG
>PVLD010018898.1:0-37822 GCA_004027595.1 Dinomys branickii
CACACACCACCATTGTCCACTATTAGAGGATTTGGTGCTGAAGGCAAATATTTTCCTTTGACCTCAGTGTTCCTATCTGGGAAACCGAGCTGCAATCTGACCTCAGGTACCAGAGGGAAGGTTCCTATTTCCACCAGGGAATTACAGTAGAGAATTCGAGAACCAACTGAGGCACAATGGGGCAGGGGGGGGGTGGTCCACTGGGTAGGGAGATTTGGGGAGTTTTCTTGCCTTTTTGTGAAGCAGGAAGTGCCAAGCAATGCACCCCAGGCTTTGGGGTTTCCATGTGAAGAATCTCACCCCAGATAGCCACAGCAAACTGATAGAAGTGGGGGTTTCCTTTCACCTGGACAGGGGAGAATCAGACACAAAGAAAGCTGAACAGTGGGTGATCCCATCCCCTTCCCCCAAGTAGCCTTGTTTCTCAGCTGCCTGGGTTAGAAGTTTATAGGAATTCTGGATCCATGGTTTCCTATGGTCGCTTTACAGATCTTGTTAATTTATTACCCGTGGTTACACTTTTAATGGAAATCATGAAGAAATGGCAAAGGAAACATGAGCTAATTTTTTTCCAGTGACACATTTCACTGCTATTTAAATAGCTGTTTTGCCAAACCAAACACAGCGCTTACAGCCAGCAGTGACACATGAAGGGGACCACTGTGGCCAACCCTGCCCGCGGCATCCAGAACAGGCGAGACTTTCTCTCAGCTTCCCTGAGGGCTGGATGCCAAGGAGGTGGGTTGTGGGGTCCCAGAGTTTAGGCACAGCTGGAGCCCCAGAGCTGGGCGGCCATACTGCCCCTTCTCCCTGAGACCAGGCTTCTCTGCTGCCTCGTGTCCGCTGCTCATCTCAGAGGGGCTCTGGGGTGACCATGTCCCTCTTCAGCCTGGGAGGCCCCCCGGAGTAAGCCACAGCCCGGCCACTCGCTCACAAGGGCTGCCTGGCTCACGCCTGCAACTGGGAACATTATCAGGTTGTATAAAACCAGAGATAGACTTTGGGGAAGCCCTGGCCCGCTGCATTCCAGGCTGTGGTGGCACTGACAGCACTGCTGCGACCGCACTCTGCACAGGCAGCCTTTGTTGAGCAAACTCGGAGCCTCCCGCTTCCCTCAGAAACCTCTTCAGGCTGCCAATGCTCTCCAGCTCCCCAGCTCAGGGGCTGTGACGTCACAAGCCTTTACTACCTTTCAAGAAGCAGTGGAGGCTGTGGCACAAGGCAAGAGAGGCTGCAGGGCCCAGATCTGGAGAAGAGGAAAGAGGGCCCTGAGCCTCTCGCCATGGCCAGTGAGGAAGGGGGACATGGTTCCCACCACTAGCAATTCAGAAAGCCCAGCCCCCCAGGATTCAGAACTGCAGTGGGATTGTCAAAGTGAAGCACTTAGGGGCTAGCACTGGGGCCTTGGAGGCTTTGGATCAGGCTTTAAAGGTTGAATCAACCTCAGAGGCCTCATGAGAACTAGTGGGACCGTCCTTCTCCCTGAGAACTCTACCGAGGCATAGCATGGCTCAGGGTGCTCCAAGGAGGGGCCAACATCTGGAGGGAGGAGCCTGAGTCTGTGGGCACAACGGTTCTGGCCCCACCCAGGCCCTGCTAGTCTGGAACAAGTCCAGCTACTCCTCCAGTTCCCCTTCAGAGAGATGCTCTTTGGCCCCTGGAGTCCCCTTTGAACGTCAAGGTGAGCAGAGTAGAGGGTCCGGGACAGAATTCCTGTGACAGACCTGCCGGCATCTGGGAGAAACCACTCTCTCTCCTCTGCTTTCCAGGGAGAAAACTCACTTTAGTGAGACTCAGGCGAGAAGTTAACTGTCATCTTCCTGTTGCCAAAAAGTATATTAAATTCACTGACCACATTTTTCCAAATCCAAGTGCAGAGGACATTAGATCAATGCACACTGGCTGGGTTCTGGTGTGCTGGGCACCCCACACATTTCATTTTGCGTTATTAATATTTAAACCAAAGCAGCTGTGCTTTGCGCACAGAGCCCAGAGCCTGCCCAAGGTTCCTGTGGTGACTTCTCCCTGGGGCCAGAGGGGCCAGACAGGGTGCTCAGTGTTGACCCTCAGGCCTTTGGCCTCCTGAGGTAAATTTTACTTGTAGCCATTCATCCACCAGGGAAGAAGCTTCTGGAACATTTTTCCACAGTGAGGCCTAGTGGTGAATTCTGAGGAGGATCTGAGGACAGATGCCCTGAGGGAGTAGGAGGATGAAAGTGCTCTTGGAAGCACGAACCTCCCCTCTGCGCTCTTCGCCCCAGGCTCGAGCACTCTGGGCTCTACCTCACCAAGTCCAGAGCAACTCTCATACCAGGCATTTCTACTTAGAACCTGAGGTCTTCTTCCCAGGCATTTGCAAAACAAAGCCTGCTCTGAAAGCCAACCCGGAACTTCCGGGCTGAGTCTCTGCCTCCACTGTGCCACCTGTACCTGGGGTACCCCAGGACCGGGGCCGCAGTCACCGGCTCTTCTCTCTCTTCCCAGACGCATTACACACTGACCTTCCGTAGACCTGCGGCTACTGCTGCTTGCCTTTGCAGCCCCAGAACAAAAGTCACCTCCTTGGCTACGCTGTCCTCACCCCCAGGATGAGATGACGATTCATTCTCCTCTTTTCCTGTACCACTCTATGCCTTCGTTTATTCTGGCATGTCTCTCTTTATATTGCAAATCTTTATTTCTATACCTATATAAAAAAACCCTTTGTTGAACGCTTTCTATGTGATGGTTTAAGAAGAGTGTATCGTGCAGTTCTCACAGCAGTCCTCTCAGGCAAGCGCTTTACTTTTCTTATTTTACAGATGCAAAACTGACAACGTGACATAGCCAGAAAGTACGTGCTGTCCCCTGAGACTATGAGCTCTTCAGAGAAGTCTTACGCACAGAAGCACTGCCTGTCACTACAGGTGTTCAGTACACATTTGTTGAAATACAAATAAAGTTAAATAAAACAAAGGATTTTCCGAGGTAAGGACCTGCTGGGATACCCTAGTCACAGTATTCGTTAGGCTACTGCCTCAGCCCTAGCTCTGAAGAAAGAGGAGAATAAACTTGGCTGCAAGCCAGCCCTGGGCGCAAACTTCAGCTGCACCTGAATCTAAACCAGCTGCGTCAGGGCTGGGGGAGTGGCTTAATAGCAGAGTGGTTGCCCTGACTAGCTCTGCGTTCCCATTTGCACACTGGTGAAAATAATAACACCGACTTTAATTTAATCCTTACAGCAATCAGTTCGATCCTGCCTGAGTTGTAGTAAAGAAAGGAGGAGGTTACAGTCCGTGGAATAGTTGAAAAGATAAAATAAGCATCTAATCCAGCTCCTGCCAGACTGAGAGACACAGACATTGACATCTTGGGACACTGGTGTGCTTTGGCAGCAATGAAGATGACAAAGAGTTACATTTACATATAATGCGTAGGGCTTCCTGAGGTTCCACCCATGGGTAACCTCATTTACCCCTCAGAAGCCACGTTCTAAGTATTGAGAGCTCCATATAAAATCACTGCAAAATTTGGTGGCTTAGGACGATAATATTTGTTTTGTGCGCAGATCTATAATTCAGGCAGAAGTCCCTCCTCTTCACTCTTTTCGGCCCCAACTGGGCCAGCTTGAAGCCCTTGAGCCAGATCTAGTGAAGGTCTGTCCGGCCATTGATGCTGGCTGTCAGCAGAGACCTTGGCTGGGACTCTCAGCCAAAACGACACATGCTATCTCTGTGTGGCCTGTTAAGGCAGATCACAAAAACCTGCCCAGATTCTAGCAGAGGATTCACCCTTTCATGGAAAATGGCCAGGTTCTGGAAGAGCATCAAGGGCTGGGAATACCGCAATAGCCAATTTGGAAGATACACAGAGGAGAACACTGAGGCCTAGGAGCCTTCCAGTTCTACACCCTGTGCAGTTCCCACTACACAATGAGATGTGATCAAAAAACATGTTGAATGTTTAGATTTTAAAAATTTTATTAAATAATAAAACATATTGCCATTAATCCCCTCAAACTACTCCGCATCACTTTGAACACAGTTCCCCCATCGTTCTCGGCACTTTCTGAAGCAATTCTGAAGGTCTTCTTTCATAAGTATGTTCAGCTGTGCTGTGGTGGTCACCCTCCTGTCGTGAATCAGCACAAAACATTTACCGTTCACAGTCCATGGTGACAGATCTAGCGAACAGTGTGAGTGAGGACACACTTTCGTTTTTATTTGATAGAAATTGCTATAACTATTTAAGCAAAAGGAGAGCTCATAAAATACAGTAAATGTTTAGCCGGCGGTAGATGATATGAAAGAGAAAGGAATTGCTCAAAGGAAGGAGCAATTGGGATCAGGGGAAGCAGAAAAAAGAAAGAAGGAAGGCAAAATCTGTCTATCTGTATCTCTATCTATCTAAGAATGACTGGGATAAGTGTACTGCAGATGTCTGATAGTTTATTGATAGGAACAGTTAATGCTTAAAATTTTTTCTGTTTTGACCAGTTTTGCATGCTTATGTCTGGTAATCTGAGCAACTGATTTGAAGGTAGCAAATATGCAGTGGAACAACCATTGGTGAATTCCTACCATCTCATCTAGTGAAACTCTGTATTATCTCTAATGTTTTATCTAATAATTATTTTTTGTTCTTTAAGGGTTTGAACAATCTTCCACTCTTGCAGCTGGTAATCTGAGCAACGTAGTTGAAGATAACAATTTGTAATGTAATAACCACTGTTAATTCCTATCATTTTGTTTTAAAACCCTGTATCACTTTTAATGTTCTTGCTTTGTTGTGTTTATGTTTGGGATGATGGTATGCTGCTATTGTTCTTTTTTTTTCTTTTACTACTCTTTAAAATTTAAAAAAAAATGTAAGATGACCATGGTAGTGCAAGCCTGTAATCCCAGCACTTGGGAGGCTGAGGCAGGAAGATTATTTTGAGTTCAAGGGCAGCCTGGGCTACAAAGTGAGCTCAAGTTCATCCTGGACTGCATAGTGAGACCCTGTCTCAAAAATACCAAAAAAAAAAAAAGTATTACATAAAAGACACACTGTCATTAATTCCCTAAAAACACTCAAAATACTCCCCCTCACTTCAAATACACTTATCCCATCATTTCTGGCAATGTATCTTTCACTGTAATAAGTTTTGGGTTTTTTTATTTAAACATTCAATGAATCTTTTGATCACTCCTTGTGCAATGGGCCTTCCAATCCCATGGATTAGCACTTGAGAAAGGCCCAGCCCCTCCCTACAAAATGAGCCCGACCTAACCCAGCTGCTTTGTTCCCTAAGCCAAGCTGAACCAGAGATCAAGGCCAGGCAGGACCCAGAGCTCCAAGCCTGTGGTGCAGGGGTGAGGGCGGGAGGGAGTGTCTGGGATGTGTAATTCCAGACAACAGCAGGGGCTAAGAAGACCGTGAGTAATTTAGAGAATTTTTGGAAAATGTGAGCGTGATGTCACCCTCAGGGAAAGAGGGAGGAGGATTTGGAGGGACAGTCAGGGGCAAGCGAGAGGCAAGGGCAGGTGAGGGCAGCTGAGTTGTAATGGGAGGAATCATTTATTAGTCCAGAAAAGTTGAACTTCAATCTCATTGCCTCCCCCTCACAGGCAAATCGCACAGATGTGATCATGACCCGCACTGGCGAATCCTGATTGAATGCAGAGGGAGAGAAGGGAATGCACCAATTTCTTCACAGGTTGTTAAGCAACTGAGCACAAAGCTAGTCCTTATCCAACCCATGCTTTGGGTATGGAGAATCAGCAAGGAGCCCTGAGAAATCCCTGCCCAGGGCCAGGAGCAGGAAAGAGGAGGCCGTAGAGGTCAGATTTGGGGCCAACTGACCTTCACATGTCTCTCTGAGAAATGTGGCTGGTGCCTCTCTGAGCACTGCTGATTGAGCCTGTTGAGGTTCCCTCTCCCAGCTCTTGCCAACAGTTTTGATGCACTGAGGCAGCCAGCCAGCCAGCAGCACACAGTAGGGTAACTGGCTACATGGACAATACTCGCTGACTCCCCAACCACATAGAGCATAGCTGTGCAACCCCAGGCCACTCGCTGACACTCATGAAGACTCAGTGTCCTCATCTGCAAATGGGAATAATAATACCTGCTCCGAAGCACAGCTGTGCATCATTTTTAAGACTATGTGGGTTAAGTGCCTACTAGAGTGTCATGCATAAGGGTCGCCCCTACTCCTACCCCTTCTGCCTGGTATTCCTTTATGTAAACCCAGAAGCAGGACTCATCCTAAACCTCATCCAATGCAGACTTGTGCAGCCTAAGAGAGGCAAGGCTGATAAGGTGGGAGGGCAGAACTTGGGGACAATCACTCTTAATCTCGAGTGTAAGGGCCCCATTTTGCATTTAGGGGGCCATGGTACAGGAGTTCTGAGGCACCAGTCCCCACCGTGAGGACGGGGGTGCTAGAGGGCTCCTATGTCCCTTGCACTGTCTGACCTTAGGATGCACGCAGTCTCAGAGCCCCCTTCAATCCACCACTCCCTGAGGTTCCAGGAGGGGAAATGGCACAGTTGTGAGGGAAAGAGCCGGTTGGTCCCAGGTAGAGACAGGACCCGGGCCTCTCTCTCCCTAGTTACCTCACTGTGAATGCTGCCAGCTTCCAGAGCACTGGGTCTGGTTAGTTCCTTCCATTCCCGTCTGCCCCACCATCCCCCTTCACAGCCCTTCTCACCAGGCCCACAGAAAGGAACGAACGCTGTGAGGATTTCTCCAAAGTCCTTCCCACAGCTCTGAGGGCTGAGGCTTCCCCATTCCTTTCCTGAGCAGGGGCCAGAGTTTGAGGGGAAGGGACTGTAGCCTGGACTTCTCTAAACAACTCCATTACTACTCTCCCACTTGTCCCTCGTGAGCTTCTGTCCCCCTGGAACCCTTGGACGACCTCTAGCCACCTCTCAAAGTTCCTGTGGCTAAAGGCAGACACTACAGGAGTGGTGGCACACGCCTGTAATTCCAGCACTCTGGCAGGCTGAGGCAGGGGGTTTGCAAATTTGAACCCAACATGGGCAATTGAGCAACTTAGTGACACCCTATCTCAAAAAGGGCTGAGGATGTAGCTCAGTGTAAAGGTCCTGGGTTCAATCCCCAGTACCACGAAAGGGAAGAGCAGGGCCTTTTCCTGCAGCCTTAGGAATGAGTGCGAAAAACAAACAGCCTCAAATCTGTGGCTTTCCTTTGTGTGGCCACCAGCAGCCTGAAGCGATCCTCTCCCCCTCCTCCTTCCCTTCTGGGCAGCTCCAGCGTCCTCTCATTCCTGCCTGGACTGGATGGGGGAGGGAGGAGGTTATGGGCCATGGAAGAGTCAGACCTTGAAGTTTATGGGGTTTGCAGCAGCCAGGTGCAGAGCTAGGTCCCGCCCTTTCTCACTAAGAGCAGAGAAATGAAATGCAGACTCCATGGGGCAAGGAGGAAGTGGTAGGGGCGGGAACACAAAAGAGAGATCAAGAGGAGTTATTGTCGGGGACGGAGGGCAGCTCCGGGTAAGGAGGACGAGGGGGGTTACGCTCAGCAGGTTGTTCGCATCATAACCAGGGCATCATAACCAGGACACGATGAGGGATGGGAAGCCTTCGCAGATTGACACAGGTTCCTGGCTACGGGAGTAGGTTTTAGGCAGGTGTTGGGAGCTGCACTGCTTCTAGAAAAGAGCCATGGCCACCTTCCTGGGCCACAGCACACAATTCCCAGAAGGCTGGTGGCCAGAATCTTCCCTTGGGAAACCCACTCCAGTCTTCCTCTGCTCCAAGGAAGAGCCTCCAGGCAGCTGGAGCCAAACTTTCCCTGGGCTCTTCCAGGCCCAACATTTATCTTAGGGTTATTTTCACTCTCAAGAACAAAGAAGCTTTCTATTCCAAGTGGCAAGAACGCACACCTCTGGCAAGCCATAGATCACCCTTGGGAGGGCAGGAGGGGCTAGGCCAGCAACACACGGCCCGCTCCTTCCTCCCTCCCAGACTTCAGGGGGCGGGGCCTGGCTCCTGGCTTGTGGCAGGGCCTGGGGGAAGCAGTAGCTGTGTAGGACTGGCTGGCTCTAAAAGCCTGAGGTCAAGAGGGGCAGGAGGAGGGTGGAGGGTGGCAGATGAGCGGCTTTCCTTGAGGGCAGGAATATCAAAGACCACTCAGGAGCCCTGAGCAGCCCCTGTTGAGTCCAAACTCTCCAGTTCAGTTTCCTCAGGTGAGCCACATGATGATCATCTGAATCACCCAGGAAGATTTAAAGAAAGGCATGTGAAGGCCAGCAGAACGCGAGAAATATATAGCAAATTCATTATTCCCCAAGGCAGGGATTGCCAAATTTCTTTCCTTCAATATATGGTTTATTTTTATTTTTGTTTTTTTGCAATACCAGAGGGTGAACCCAGGGCCTTCACACTAGGCTACATCCCTTCACACTAAGCTACCAGCCTTTTCTAATTTTATTTCAAGATAGAGTCTCATTAAGTCACAAAGCTGCTCAGGGTGAGCTTGATCTTGTGATCCTCCTACCTCAGCCTCCAAGAGTGCTAGGATTACACATGTGCACCACCATGCCCACTTCAATCTATATACAGATAGAGAGAGAGAGAGAGAGGGAAAGAGAGACTGAGTTACTTCTCTCATTGCAGAAACAAAATACCTGACACAAGTTAAAGGAGGAAAGGTTTATTTTGTCTCTAATCTGTAGAGGTTCCGGTCCATACTCAGCTGGCTCCAAGGCAGTGTGACACAGCAGAAGGGAACGGCAGAAGAGAAACAGTCCATGGCAGGGCAGGCAAAAAAGTAGCAAACCTCCCTTCCAACTTTCCTTTTACATTCCATCCGGGCTACAATTATGGTGCCACCCACACCTCGGTTGGTGCCGTTACCCATACCCAGCACTATGCTAAACCAATTAGTGGGTTAATTCACACACCCTTAATCCATATTCATACACCCTAGATCCAACCACCTCCAAAAACCCCAACCTAGGAGTGCATGAGATACAAGCCATAACATGCGTACACATAAATTATATCCATCTTACGTACTTGGCAAGAAATCAAACACATTGTTCTATAGCATCCTTTTTACACATAGTCATATAACATGTACGTCATTCCATATTTGTACACACAGAACTGTCTCCTTCTTATTGACTTCCTAATATTCCATTGTGTGGCTACTGGTAGATATATAAGTAATTTTATATCTTCTTTTATTCTAAAGAATACTACAGTAAACTCCATGTAACATACTCCTTTGTGCACATTTGTGAATACCAGTAGGTTTGTTTCTGCAAGTAGAACTGCCAGGCAGAGCAAAAGGTGTGTGCCTGTTTTTTCATTTGTTTGCTTTGATAGATATTGTTAAATTACTTTTGATAGATGTTGCAATTTATTTACACAGATACTGAAAGTACATGACAGGACCATTTTCTCTACATCTTAGGCCAACACAGTGCTCTATACAACTTTTTGATCCATATTAATTTAATAGATGAGAAAAACAGCATTTCAGTGTGGTTATAACTCCTGGTTCACTCATCAAGTGCAGATCATGGCTATATATGTGTGTGTGTGTGTGTGTGTGTGTGTGTATATATATATATATATATATATATATATCTCAGTCAGATTTTAAAGGAGCCAATTGTAGCCCCACCCTCCAGAAACTGCCCTTCTTGTAGAAGACATAATTCTGTATTACAGCACACAGTACAGTAAGTGCCAAAAAGCAGAGGCACCAACAGAAAGCTCTGTAGTGGGAAATGGCATTCAGTTATTCAGGGTCGTCCAGAAATGACTCACAGTGGACCCTGCATCTGAACAAGGTCGCCAAAGATAGGGACCTGAGTTTAAATATTGCGTTGTTTCTCGTGTAAGAAACCCAAAGGATAAAGGAGGGGCACAGCAGAGGATAGATGTGGGGAAGTAGGAAGAACATGTTCAAATAGGAAGGGGGAAAAGGGACCGGGGAGGGGGAAAGGAAGGAAGAGAAAAGAAAAAAAAGAAAGAATAGAAGAAAAATAGAAACACACCTTGTACAAATGGGGAGAGGAGAAGGGTTGAAGGGAAAGGAGGGGAATGAGACAGGAAAGAACCGAGATGTGTTATATACAGTATAAATTTCCTAGGAAGCGTGTAATCAACATGAGTGGCATATATGCACTCATAAAAAGAATAAAGTTTTAAAAAAACAGGGGCCAGAGCTAGGAGGACAGCAGTGACAAGACAAAGGAGGGGACACAGTCGGTTGGGGTGAACACACTGACTAGAATATTGCTCCCTGAGGCGAGGACCTCTGTATGTCTGGCTCTTCAGTGCATTTCTGGTGCCTAGACGAGTGTGGAACATAGTAAATGTGCAACACTGTCTGCTGAGCAAACTAAAAAGGGTCTCCGCCGGGTTTCAATTATGAGTGGCTGAGAAGATGAGGATTCAGGAGAAAAGGGCTTAGGAAGGAGAGAAGATAATTGTAGGTTACACTGAAACTAAAATCTAGCAGAGCACCCAGCTGGACTGACCTAGTGTATAGTTACGTAAACAAGACAGGTGTGGGTCAGAAATGCACCCTAGCAATTTTATGTATGAAGCTGTTCTCGAAAAAGTGACTATTAAAGCTGTGTGACTAATGACAGAGACGAGAGACAGAATGGAGAGAAGAGGGCAGAGGACCAGATTCAGGGACAAGAAGCTGTGGAAGACAGCCAGAAAGGAAGAAGAGGACAGTGAAGAAGCGGGCCATATCAGCAAAGTCAGGGCAAGAGCTCAAAGAGGAAGGTGCTCACAGTTCAATTCTGTCTGAAAAATAATTACTGTGGCCCTGCTCTCTCAGTAAGGCTGAGACAGAAAAGCTTAGCAGACAAAGTACGGATATGAAAGAGAAGCAGACATACTTTGGGTCTGTGACTGCTGATCACGGTATGTCAACTTGAATGGGTTAAGCCAGGGCTTACAGACTGGCAAAGCACCCTCTGGCTGTGTCTGTGTATGACTGACATGTCGCCCAGCAAACTGCAAGAAGAAAAGCCCTCCAGTTACGGCTGGCGCCAACCCATAGACTTTGAACCTGAACAGAATAAAAGGGAAAGAAGGAAGTGTGGGCATTTTGGGAAGTGCTCCAGTCTTTAGACACTGTTTCTGGACATCGGTCTCCACTGGCAACTCTCTGGTGAACTTCCAGGCCTTCGACCGTGGGCTGTTGCTGTAGCCACAACCCTTCTTGTTCTGCAGAAGCCTGCTTCTATCTTCTTGGGCTGAACAGCAGCTGGGTCCTCTGGCTCTCCAGCACACAAGTGGCCATTGTGGTCTCTTTCACCTCTGATCCTGTGAGCCTACCTAATAAATCCCCCTCCCTAATGAACAGATTTTCTGATTCTGTTCCTCTAGAGAAACCTAACCAGTACAGATTTCAAGCACAGGTCTCTTAGCATTTAATTATAAAACCATAAGTACTTACACTTCTATTTCCCAACTGATTTCATCTTCAATTTTCCAATCTGCTAAAAAGGGAGGCCAGTATGATCTACATCCCCTGTCACTGCAAGGACTCGCCGAAGGTACAGCACATGGAAATGCCTGGGCTAGGACCTGGGACACAGTAGACACCTGGTTCTTATTCCTTCGCCTTTCTTCCCCTACTGTGTCTCAGGCCCTGTGCTAGGATCTGATTGAGGAAAACGATGCTGAGCAAATACCACTTGTAATCCAGTGGAGTGTGCGAGGTCTAGGAGCACTCACGGGCCGCCCACGGAGCCCAGAGGGAGCGGAGCGTGCTCATCAAGCCGCAGCCGCTCTGGATGCTGCTGTCAGTAAGGGGATGCTGGGGCCTCACAAAGAGCTGCTTCGTAGGACGAGGCAGGGACGGGGTGAGAGAAGCGGGCTTGGCTATCTTCTTCATCAGCAGGAGGATGGAGACAGACCTTCCACCAAAGGAGTAACTGCAAAAGGTGGAAGCGTCCCTGCTAGGAGCAGCCTGAAGGGGGCCGGGCAGAAGGCAAGACGAAAGACAAGGGTTATGTCGTGGGGTAAGATACTCAAAGAGGCCATGAGATAAGATCCAGAAAACCAAGGAAAGGGGCGATCCAGGTTTCAGGGCTTGAGCCTGATGTCAGTATAAATTGCTTGTGGGAGGGAGGAAGAGATTTCATGAATAAGAAAGCATATTTATGAATACAAAATTAAACACAAAACTGTGTATAGCATCGCTTGGTAGCCTCAGGGGCTTGGTCCCAGGGCCCCCACATACACAAACTCTGAGTGCATGCAGGTCCCCTAAATCAAATGCTGTAGTATTTGTACATAATCTGCAGTCTTCTCAATTTCTTTAAATCATTTCTACATAATCTATAATACAATGTAAACACTATAAAAATGTTGTATTGTTTAGCAAATAAGGACAAGACAAACACATACATGTTCAGTACAGATGCAACTTTTCCCTACTGTTTTAGGGTACTGGGGATCAAACCCAGAGGTGCTCTACTACTGAGTTTTATTCCCAGCTGTTTTTATTTCATTTATTTTTTCTCTTGAGACAGTCTTGCTAAATTGAACAGGTTAGTTTTGAACTGGTGACCTTCCTGCCTCAGCCTGCCATATGCTGGGAATATAGACGTGTGCCACTACAACCAACTCCAGAATGTTTTGTCACCACTGTTGATTGAACCACAGATGCAGACCCCTCTGATACTTAAGACCACCTGTATTTACGTAGCATAAGAAAATCTTTCACAGCAAAATTTTTTTTAAAAGTTTGTAAATACCCAAAACATCATAATACCCAGAAAAATAACATGTTTCTTAATTAATTGCCTGACACACCTCAATACTATTTTCAGGGAAAATATATTTCTTTTGCTGCATACAGTATTCATTGATTGATTCCTCTAACACTGAAGGTTTTATAATATCATTCTCTATAGAGACTACAGAAAAATATCCCAGCCTGATCATCATATAAATTGTTAGGATTGTTGTCAGGTTTGGGAAAGACACTACCAAGGTCTTTTTTATGTGTAACTATACAATATTTCACAGGGTGTGTCAAGTTTTCTTGCTCTGACTCAGCTTGAGTATTCTTTGAATTGACAGTATTCATTAGCCAGTTTTTTGATGTTCTCATTATAGTAGTTTATTGTGAGTTTTGCATTATTTCATTGATGTTAGTATTTCCTGTCCAGTGAACTAGAAATTTAACATGATTCATATGATTCCGTGATAAGTTGAGAATCATAAACACATGACACTGTAGGCAAGCATTCTAGCTACTATCAATCCATGCAATACAGAGGAGTTCTTATTAAATCAGATTTTACATCAAAAAGGGAAAACTATATAATATATTTATAATTCAGTATATTCCTAGCAGGAGAGAATTTCTATTTTGATTTGGCATTGAAAAGAGCCAAATTCTTGCTTATAGTTTTAGCAAATAAAGAAAAGGAGAGAGAAAGAAAATTTCAAGACTAGTTTATAATACATCAGCCCCCAAATGGAATGTCTGTCTTCACTCCCTAAACCTCTGAATTTGACCTTATTTGGAAAAGATGTCTTTGCAGATATAATTAAACAAGGATATTGAGATCTTTCTGGGTTATTCAAGTGAGTCCCAACTCAATAATAACTATCTTACAAGAAACAGAAGAGCAGTCACAGACACAGAGAAAATGCTACATGAAGACACAGGCTGATGAGCTGGGGATGGTGGCACACGCCCGCAATCCCAGTATTAGGGAGGCTGAGGCAGGAAGATCACCACAAATTTGAGCCAACCTGGGCTATATAGTGAGTTCAAGATCAACCTGATCTATATAGCAAGACCCTGCCTCCAAGAAAAACAAACCACAAAAGAACAAAAAGAAGAAGAGGAGAAGGAGGAGGAGGAGGAAGGAGAGAGGAGGAAGGGAAAGAAGAGGAGGAGGAAGAGGAAGAAGGAGAGGAAGAAGACAGGCTGAGATGAGACACTGCCACAAGCCAAGGAAGCCCTAGCACCCCTGCAAACTGAAAGAGATGAGAAAGATGTTTGCTTCCCTTGCACCCCTGTGTGGACAGCAGCCCTGTCAACACCTTGGTTTCAGACTTCTGGGCTCCAGGACTGTCAGCTGTGATAAGCCACCCAGTAATTTGTTATGGTAGCCCTAGGAAAAAAGCTAATACCACACATTCCAAACTTTGTTCCTCCGCCATGACCCAAATACTGGATAAAGGGAGTTGTGATAAGACTCCAGCACCCAAATATTGTACCAGATAAATGGCTGCAGAGACACACCCGAGTCTGGCATCCCTTCTAGCCAAGCACCTCACTACGCCAAGTAACGCACAGAAGGGCCCAGAAGCCTTTCTTAACACAGATAGCCAGGGACAACCTGTCTACATACAAAAGTGGCCGCACACTGTGTAAATCTATCTCCCAATCCACACAGCCTCCCCTTAGCTGGAGCCTAGAGAATCCCCTCTCCCCCTCCATGGCCGCTGAACATGGCGGAACTGCTCAGGCAAGGAAAGCAGAGTAGAAAGAGATAAATTTTCAGAGTCTTGGTTAAAAGATCTGACTTTAACTTTGCCGAAACCTGTCACCCAGGGAGGCACTATTTGGTCTCCTACCCCAGATTCCTCAGTGGGGACATGTTATATAAACCAGGGCCTCGGAGCGTAAAGTCCTTGGCTTGGTGGTAATAGGCTCTGGGTTCATCTTCAGCAAGGAGGACCACACATTTACCTGAGATCTAAGAGTCCACAGCCAGCCAGAATGTTTCGCTGTGGGCTCAGGGTGTGGAAGGAAGTTCCTGTCTCCATAGCCTGTTGCATAAGCAGTGTTAGAAGAAGGGAAAACAGACCTTTGAAAGCACAAAGGACCCTCCCTAATCACACAGCAAAGGAAGGAAGGGGGCATGGACCTGCCCCTGAGGCTGTGTTGTAGGCAAAGGAGTGACATCAGGGGTCCAAGAAAGAGATGTGAGTATGGCGAATCGGATGCTGCTTCCTCAGTCCAGGCAAGATTTCCAAGTCTGAAAGAACAGTTGCTCTCTCTTGACTTAGAAATTGCAGTTGTACGCAGAGCTTTTGGAGCCTGGGGCTGCCCTATATGTGAGTGTCTTGGCTTGTTTTCCACACCAGGGACTCACAGAGACTTGTAGATGAAGGGGCCTGAAACCTTACCACCACGTGAAGGTAGTGAGAAGCAGGAATTTTGTACCTGAACAGAAGTGGAGATTCTAGTAACTGTAGACTATCAGTCTTAGGCAAGACACATTTTGAGTGGAGGTGGATGGATGCTTTTTTTTTTGAGGTAGGGTCTCACTAGGTCGTTCAGGCTGGCCTTGAAATCTGCTATGTTGCTCAGTCTGGCCTTAAATTCATAGCAATCCTCCTGCCTCAGCCTCCCAAGTGCTGGGATTATAGGCATGCACCACCTCACCTGGCAGATGATAAATTTTTAAAACAAGGTCCATAATATTTTCAGAGAAGTTTATGAAAAATGGCGAAGATTTTCTTGGAAAATCTGTGTGCCTCTGTTTGTGGCTGTGTGTGTGTGTGTGTGTGTGTGTGTGTGTGTGTGTCTATCTCTGCGTATGTATCTAAGGCCTTTGCACTGAGCTACAAAGCAATCTCTTTTCATTTTTTATTTTGAGGCAGGGTCTGGGTAAATCAATAAATTGCCCAGGCTGGGCTCAAAATTTCGATCCTCCTGCCTCAGGCTCCCAGAGTGCTGGAATTACAGGTATGTGCTGCCACACCCAGCCAGGGAAAATATTTTTTAATCGTTAGGTTCTTCTCTCACCCACAGTACTGGAGTTTGAACCCAGGGCCTCTACACTGAGCTACTTCCCTAGCCCTCTTTTTATTTTTTTATTTTGAGATAGCCTCTCCTTAAATTGTCCAGGCTGAGCTCAAGCTTGGAATTCTGCCTCAGCCTCCAAGAGTGCTGGAATTACAGGTATGCACCATCATGTAGGTTCTACTACTCCCCTGCTCTCGCAGCTGGTAACTTAGAGAACAGAGGAGGAACAGGACTTTGTCAAGGTCACACAGCAAGGTGGTGGAAGAGTCAGGACCAGCATGCAGGTCTCTGGCTTCCAGTTCAAAGTTTGTTCTTCCCTCCGTTCCTTGCTGCCTCCCGTTACACCCCCTTCCCTTTATATGGGAACCATTACTAGCTTTTTTGATATACTTTTCTCTCCACCAGCAGGTATGGAGACCACCCAGAGCTCAGCAGGAGGCAGGGGCAGGATGCGACTCTACGCACCTTTGTCACACTCCTGGGAAGGGACCCACAGATCCTGAGCATAACTTTCCAACCAAAAGGAATCCCCTTGGATTTGAAAAGCCCAGAAACTCCTTGGGAAGTGAAGACCCAGAGGAGGCACTTGATCCCAAATGCCTCTTACAAATTCTCCTGTGTTCTTGAAAAGGCCAAGAACTCTGGAAGCTGGGTAAGTGTGCCAAGGCTTCTCCGTCTTGTCGGTTCACCTTACTGTTTCATAGACCCCCCCATGGTGCTGGGTGAGGGCAAGAGAATGGACATGTTTTGTCTGAATTTCTGCAAGCTCTTGGTGAAACTGTTTATATTAGGAAAATAGAAATACAATGAGCTGTTTGATTCAAAGATGCCTCAGGATTCACCCCTGTCCTGCTCTGTCCAAACATGCATTAACAATGACAGTGAAAATATCAGGGCCATATTTACTCATTTATTGATCTTTTGACCAGAATCTTTTATCAAAAGCATCTAAGGAAGAAACTGGCAGGGGAAAAAAACAAGAAAAAACACTTGTTCCTCCAAAACAGATGAGGACACCATCACAAATACTGTGACTGCTGCGGACAGGGATGACAGGGAGGTTCCGGGAGCCTCAGGAGTGGACTCCTGGTGAGCCTGGGATGGCCATAGGGAGGTGACAGTGGAGGAGTCTTGTGAAGAAGGTAGCAGTTAGCCAAGGCCAGCTGGAGGGATGCCGTGCTACCGGAGGGAAGAGGCACCGTGCAGGCTGTTCCAGGCCTGCTCGGGAAGCTGAGGTGCTTCTGGCTCCCAGGAGGGGAGCTGTCTGGGAAAGAGGACAGAGCCAAACAGGGCAGAAACAGGGCTTCCAGGAGCTCCTCTGGAGTGGGGGGGTCAGGCAGAAAGTTCCATCGGTGCAGGGCGGCAAGAAGTACACCTGAGTCAGCCACTCAGGCCCTCAGAACCCTGGCCACTCTCCTTGCCCTCCACACCAGCCACATGGGCCTCAAAGCACTGAGCAACTTCCAGGCTTCGGGTCCCTCATACTGGCTCTTCCCCAGCCCAGAGTGCCCTCCCACCCCTCTATCTAAATCCTTTAAGTCTGACTCACACGTTACTTCCTCGGAGAAACCTTCCTTGACTCCCTGTTAACGTTTCTCATGGGCCTCTGCTTTACTCAGGAAGCACAGGTGACACTTTTTAATGTTGTAATCTATGTGTTTACCAATATTATGTTTAAAGGCACCCGAGTCCCTGCTCAGGGAGCCCCTGTGAGCAAAGATAAACATGTTACAATCAGGACTACATCCCTTGTAATTGTATCCAAACTTGTGCCATGTTTGTAAAGAAAAAGAGGGAGAGAGAGACAGAGACAGAGGCAGAGACAAAGAGAACGTTGTGATCACCTGCCACTGCATAACAAACCACCCAGGTATCTAGCAGCTCAACAGCAAACGTGTTGTTCTCCCCTGCCTGATTTTGAGGGTTGGGCATTTGTGGGCGATCTGCTGGGTGACTCACCTGTTCCACAACATATCCATGGATGTTTCTCAATGGTGTCAGCTGGCAGATGGTCCGGTTTGTAGAGTCCAAGCTGTCTTTGTCCACATTTCTGGTGCTTTGCTGGCTGTGAGGCTTTACTCAGAACCGCTGATTCCAGGGATCCTCCAGCCTGTTGTTCTCACGGGTGTTGGTCCTTCTATACCACAATGGCTCCAGACCTAAGTGGAAACTTCCAGGTAATTTACAACTTACCCTGAAAGTTGCAGACATTAACACCTACTGTGTTATCGCTGACCAAGCAGTCACTTGGACCAGCCCCAGGTCAAAGAAAGGGAGTTCACACCCTGTCTTTCAATGGGAAGGGTGTCAAAGGATTTATAAGCATCTCCAAGCCACACCCATGGGGAGAAGGGAAAGGGAGTGATGTTCATCTTTACACAACGGTCACTCTGTGGTGTCCAAGAGGGACCAAGAGGGATAAAAGTCACATAGAAGGTCAATTTAGAACCTATGAGAAAAAGAGTGTAAGTATAAAGATTTCACTCACATTAACTGGAAAGGAAAAGAAGACATGCCTTTGAGAGATATTTGGGAAGCCATGTGAGTGATAGTACAAACACAAACTCTGGCGCCACCCAGCCTGGTTTTCAACTCTTTCTTCTTCCACGGGCCAGCTGTGAGAACTCTGGGAAATGTGTTTTCTTCTCTACACCTCAGTTTCCTTATATGTAAAGTGGGGATAATTTCACTTACTCCACACACTCATTGAGAGGATTAAATGGGTTAATACACGGGGTGAGGGGCTAGAACAGTTTCTGTATATGCTAAGGGCACAGTAAACACTAGCTCTTTATACTAAAAAGAATCAAACCTTATAGGGGTCAAATTTTGCCGGAAAACCAAGTTCTATTGCTAGGAGCAACAGGAAAGCTTCCTCTCATCGATGTGTTCTCTTTGTCGGTGTTGGGAGAGATGTGTTGAGCATCTGACCGTGCAGCTGCGCCATACTTCAGAATGCTGCAAACCCCACTCCACCTAGACATGCTCGCTCATTAGGTTTGTGGAATTCAATACATGTGAAAGGAAAGGGGCAGGGAAAGGAACCCGGGTTTTAGAAGTCTGCAGTTGAGGGTCTCTACAAAGTGGCCCAAGGTTTAGTAGGACCACTGGGCTAACTCCCTCAGCCTGACGGCGCAGCCCGTCCTCTTCTTCAACATTGACTTTGTCCCCTTTCTCTTCCAGTCCCAGTGCGAGGTTCAGGGGAGACAGCAGGAAGATGATGACGTCCTTCCAGGGAACCCACGATGTCACAAGCACTGGATCTTGGGGGATGAGACGTCTCCATGTACAGGTCAGGGGCACCTCGCGCTGCAATGCTAGGGTGGCATCGGACTACAGTGTGCAAGGTGCAGCTTTCAGACTCAGGGCCATGTCTGCAGCGGCTGGCCAGCAGGCTTGGGGGCATGTGGGCCCTCCCCCAGGGCCTACCCAGTGCCCCTTCACAGAAATAGTCCCAACCAGCATTGAAATGCTGCCTGCTGTCTCCTTGTGGAATCCATTTATTGCCAGTTCCAGGTATTTCTTCAAAGTGCTTCAAAGGGGAGTAATCTAGTTAACTTGACAAAAGCAGGTGGGGTTTGCTTCTGGCCTTGGTAGCCTAGGCCCCATTCTGTGCTTCAGGCTCTGAGTCTGAGTCCTTGGTCCTGGCCCAACTTCCAGCAGGGCAAGGGGACAGTCTGGGCCCACTGCCACCTTAACTGGTCACCTGCCCCCCGGGAGCTGGAGGAGGAACACCAAAGTCAAAGCTTGCCAGCCTTCCTCGTGGAGTTTAGATGTGGCATCTCAACCCCAGCACTCCTGGGACAAACAGCATGGCCTTAGCTCATCAGCTGAAACATCATGGCCAGAGCACAGGCTTGGCCTCAACAGAGTGAGCACTGCCGTGTGGCACCACCACCCGCAGAGAGAAGATCCCAATCAGTGAGTCCCCAAGAGTCCAGCGAGCACCTGACCCAATCCCAGTGCACACACTCACAGCAACCTCACCGGAACCCCAACCCTGAAGGGAACCCTAATCCAACCTAAGCAAAACTCCTACCTGGCCCTAATGCACAACAGTCTGAATCCAAGGCCAGGCCTCACTACTGAAAGCTAACACTGAGTAAAATACTAAACACCAGCTTCAGTTGCCTCGAATGCTACGTTACCCTCAGCCCTGACTTTTACTCCACTTCCAAGCTCACCCCAGGTCATAGGACGTCTGGAAGGAAAGGTCTCTGAGGATAGAATCACCACTGTCCCCCAGTCTGACCGACAGCTGCCTGCAATTTGTAGCTTCAAATGTGCCTTGAACAATTCTCCTTTGGGTTTAAAATCTCATGGGAGAGAGACTATTTCCCTTATTAAAGGATTTAATACACAGGATTCTATTTGGAAAGAACCAGAGACTGAAAGTCCTTGGCTGAGAACTAGGGACACTTGAGGTATTTTCTCTGCAAACAACAGGCTGGGATGGACATTCTTAAGTAACTTCCTTCCCCAGCCCCTACTTTGCAGGAGTCATCAGGAAATGGGATTATCTTCAATGTGTGACTGGTGCATAGTTGCCAGCTTCTAGGAAGAGAGAGGAAGCGAGTGCTGTGCCACAGATAGGAGACTGCAAACAGAGAAGCTAAGCTCTTAAGAGACTCCCACCTGTTGAACACTTCCTTATTGGGCAGCCCCAGACCCCAGCCTGGAAGGTGGCTCTGGGTGCCTGGTCCGCACCCCACAAGGTACAGGGCTGACCATGAGGTGGCTAAGTGAAGTCTCCCAAGCTGGCTTAAAGCCTGAGAGCCAGAGGTAAGTGCCAGAATGTGTGTGGAACAGGCGGAGATCAGTCTGGAAATGTGACTCCAGAACAGGCTGTTAATCAGAGGAAACAAGACAAATAACAGAGGCTGGGATCGAGGGCCCAAAGGCCGTGGGAGGGGAGCAGTGAAGGCCTGAGCGGAAACAGCGGGTTGGGGCAGGAAAATGGGATAGAGGCCATGGAGGGTGCAGTTCCATTAATCCCAGGGTCCCGTGCCCGCGCTGCAAGCACTTTTATACTCTCCCAGCATGAGTCCGCACCGAAAGTCAGATTCCTTTTTCAATAATCCTTTTTCAGATTAAAAAGAAAAGAAAACTTAGAAAGCTCCAAAAGTTTGTAGAAGCAAATTAAAACTCACTACAACCCTTGACAGGAGTCAGAGTCACTCCGAGGGGCAGGCCACGGCCATCACTAAATAATTTCAGGAATGTATCCCTTTACCCTCTAGGTTCAGGTGCTAACACCTAACACAGAAACAAACTCCTGCTCCCGTCCTTTGTGGCAGAGGACAAAGCCTGCTGAAAAGAAACCAAGGCCACAGCTCACGCTGCCCAACCTGTCTGCTTCCTGCCCCAGGAGGGCTCTGGGCCCTCTCCTGTGCAGATGCACCCCCTGGGTATAGCAAGCCAGCTACCACCCCTGCCTGGGGTGCGACCACCTCTGGCAAAGGTTGCCCGTGTCCCTAAGGCCAGTCCCACAGCATATCACAGACACTCATGTGCACACACACAAATCACAACATACAACCTTCACACTCACCTATGCCATCATTCACACAGATTCTCACACTCACGCATGTGCATACAGACGTGCGTGCATCACACAGACTTGCATGCACACTCACTCATCACACTCACAGCATGCACACACATTCCTGCACCACAGTGTCACACGGAGTAGTCATCAATCAGCCCACACCTGGTTGTTACCTGACCCTTCTTGTGTATCCACACAGCCCCTGTGCAAAGCCTGCAGCGGGTTAATTGTGTAATGTCTGTCCCTACCTCTGCCTCAGCCTGGAAACTTCCCGGATTCATTTCTGTCAGCCCATCTTCCCAGGCACATAGTAGGTTCTGAGCAATGTTCACTGTGTGAACCCTAATTGTCATGACTTAGAACTCTGATTTAAGAAACAAGAGGCAAGTTCTCTCTGTCTCTCTGTCTCTCTCTGGCTGAAGTTGGAGTAGGGGGCAGGATTGAAGGGAACTCTTCTGGAAAATGCCATGCTCTGTGACAAGTTTCTCCCACGCAGCCCTACACCCTGCGCCCTCAGATTAGCCTCAGACAGACAGCACCCTGCTGCTTCCGACTCTCCCCTGAGTACACGAGCAAGAAGCCTGTGCGCTCCCGAGAAGCAGAGGAGACATCAGCTGTGCCTGAGTCTCAAGAATCCCGCCCCATTCTCCCTCCCCTTTCCTTTCTCACTATTAGTCCCCGACACACGTTTTGCACAATTAATTCCAAGGGGGGGAGGAGGGGAAGAGAAGAAGGAGGAGACGGAAGAGGAGAGTGGTGGAAGGTGCGGTGTGTGATCAATCAATGGTGCGGTCACCGAAAGCCTAGGTCTGACCCGGAGCCGCAGGGCGCCAGACGTCGGATGCCCCAGCCCTCGAAGCCCAGAGGACGCCCAGAGACTGGGCTGTGTTTGCCAGCAATGGGTAAACCCGAGCAACCGGTAGACCGGCAGGGTGGGGGGACACCCCCCCCAGTCCCGATGAACCCCGCAGCCCTGACTCTACTGTTCGCTGGGCAGACGGCAGTAAGAGAAGCGGCCATCCACTCCCTGGGGCTCCTACAACCCCAGATCAGCAGCCAGCTCTTGGCCGTGCTCAGGACCAGTCCAAAGCCAACAGGACTTCAGAGCCACCCGCCCACTCCCTGTCACACTGTGGGACCACCCCTGATGCTGCGCTGGCCCAGAAGGCTCCCCCTTCGCCCGCCCCTCCCAGGAAGCGGGAGCCTTTCCGTGGTGCCCGCAGGGCAACCCGACACCACGCTTACCCCAAGCTCAGTTTGCAGAGCCCGGGACCTGCCCAGCCCCGCCCTCGCCCAGCCTGGTGAGCCAGTTTATACCCATTGCCCTCTCGGCCTGGGCAAGGCCGCTGCGTCAGGCCAGACCTTCCCGATTGGGGCGGCTCGCGCTCCACCTTGGGGCGTATTAGCATTTTTAAAGTTCTCTTTCGCGCACACATCCTGCCCGGATTGTGCTCTTCCCTGAGGCATTAGCACCTTCCACACGCCTTTTATCACCCGCCCCGCCCGCCTGGGGTCGGCGTGCAATCCACAAGTGTCGGGGGAAGCGAAGGCAAGCTGCTCACACTTCCCGGCACGTTTCACAGCCGGCCCCTTCCTGTGGGAGGCGCGTCCCGAAGGCCAGAGCCCCCTTCCTCCCCAACAGGAGGTGTTCCCATAATCAGTAGGCATCAGTCGGCTCTAATCAACCCCGTTTTGACTATTTTAGCAGCAATAAAAGGGCCATAAAGAGCAAGGCAGTGGGCCCTCTAGGAGCGCGGAGCGCCTTCTCTGTGATATAATGAAAACCACCAAACGCTTCCTCAGAGCCCGAAGTGACAGCCCTGGCAGCGGGGCTATTGGAGGAAGCCTAATTATGCTATAAATTAAAGGTTTTTTTTTAACCCAACATTATGACCTTTAATAAGATTGTTTTTACAACCAGCTGTCAATAAATCATCCAGGAGCGCCAGTGAGAAGCATTCTCTGAGAACCTCTGTGAATTTCATTAGCTGCAGTTTATTTGGTTTTGGTGCTGCTATGATGTTTTTTAAATCTCAAATTAAAGGCTCTGAACCATAAAAGCTAATTCAGAAAAGTTCCTGTTTCGGCCTCTAAAAACAAGCCCCACTAATTGCAGAAATTAGCTGAGATGCGACCAGGCCAGGAGGTCATTAGCTGGGAAGGAATGACAAGTGGCCAAGGCTTCACCAGCCCTGGCAGCTATGAGCACCCGTGGGCCCTGAAGGCGACAGTTCCAAGGTAGACAGCTGGCCCAACCTGGCCTGGCCGTGGGAGTCTGCAGCCCGGAGAACAGCTGACTGCAGGAGGCACAGGCAGCTCCAAAGCAGGCTGCAGGGGTCTGCTCTGCCCTCGGAGCTGGGCCCCTGGGCCAACAGGGGAGGGAGTCCCACCAAGCTGAGGGGCCCACTGTGGAGAACTCTCCCCACTTCCACTGACTGTCCCAGCACAATGACGCCGCACAGATGTTAGAATTTTCCAAAAATTTACATGAGGCGCCCATGTGGAGGAAGTGGAAGTGACACATGCAGCGATGTCTGCTGTGACAAAACGGTGAAACCTGTGCACTGGATGCAGCACACAGCTGCTAGCTTGCTAGTGCCAACCAGCCTCGGGAAGCCTAGGTTTAAATTCCAGGGCTGCTATTAATTCTGTTTATTTTATTTATTTACTTATTTATTTATTTTTTTTGCGGTACTGGGGATTGAACTCAGGACCTTGTGCTTGCCAGGCAAGCACTTATTCCACTGAGCTATATCCCCAGCCCTGGCTGCTATTAATTCTGGAACCTTGGGAAAGCACCTGTACAGGGTACAGTTAAAATGATGCAGCCAGCAGACCTAATTCAAATATAGCCTTTGACTCTTGCTGGCCAAGTCACCTTCAGCAAAGCACTTCATTTTTCTGGGCCTTAGTTTCATTGTCTGTAAAGTGCAGGTACAAGAAGTACTTCCCCAGAAGGCTTCTGTGAGGACCACCGAGCTGAGGACAGTTCTGGTGTGTAAAGGCTCTCCATATATGCCCGCCAGTGCTGTGGTTTGATATGGTTTGAATGTGGCCTCCTAAAGTGTCATGTATGGTGACTTTACCCCCATTATAAAGTATCCAGAAGGTGGAAACTTAATTCAACTGGCTGTTTAGAGGTGGTGCCTTCAGAAAATGGTTAGGATTAGATAAGGTGGTTGGGGAGCCATCAAAGACCAATGACTTTATAAGAAGAGGAAAACCAGGCATGGTGGTGCATGCCTGTGATCCCAGCACTTCAGAGGCTGAAGCAGGAAGATCACCACAAGTTCAAGGCCAGCCTGGGCTGCATATTAAGTTCAAGGGTGGCCCGGACTACATATTGAGACCACGTCTCAAAAAAACCCAAAAACCAAACAATAAAGATAAAAGAAAAGGGACAGAGACCACAAGGTATACACATAGTAACAATGGTTTCTGTCATGTGATACCCCATGCGACCTCAGGACTCTGCCACCAAGGAAGACATCACCAGATGTGGTCCCTTGACCCACCAGAACACTGGGCTAAATAAACCTCTCTTCTTTATGAAATTACCCAGCATCATTCATTCTCTTATAGTAATAAAAACAGATCAATATACCTGTCAACAGTAGTCATAAGAAGAACAGTCATATTTACCTCTGCAATTTTCAAGTTCATCCTCTAAAAGAAGAGCTGCAATACCTGCTTTCTAAGCCCCCTCTGTCGCTGCGCAGAGGTGACTCAGAGAGCTGTAAACCCCTGCTGGGGGCCTTCAGAGGCCTCCCACTGTCCACGGAATTAAGTGTAAGCTCCTTGGAATGAGCCTGCCTGGTTGGGCCCTGGTTGTCCATCCCTCCAGACCTACTCTTGCCAGTCACAGTGACACACCTCACATTCACAACACCCTCGACCTCTGCACTCAGGCACATAGACTCCCCCAAAGCCTCTTCACCCAGCTGATTCCTACTTCTTTCAGGTGCCTAAGATCACTTCCCCAGGAATCTTTCTGACTGCCTTTGTCCCTGCCTCTCTGCTCCTATGGGTGCTACTGTAACAGCTGGAAATCCTGCTATCAGAGGCATGTCACTCTCCCCAGGCTGCCAGGTCTAACCCACTGTCCCCCCCAGAAGAGCCAGCACAGACAATATCTGCTTCGGTCCCCTCCGATCCCCAGACTCTCATATCTACCCTGGCTTATGGTGCGCTCTCAAAATACCTCCCTGAGGGATATTAAAGGAGGCAGCACTTGGAGACATAATATGTACAAAAATTATAGGCAGAAATAGAATAAGCTCCTTTGTAAACAGATATTTGATTTGCAATTTCAAAGTCAGTTTTCTCTGTTGCACTGAAAAACAAATCATTCTACTGGATTATCAGAAAACAGAACTAGCTAGGCATGGTGGCACATGCCTAGGAAGCTCAGATACTTGGAATTATCTCTTTTCTTCTTTCCCAATGCTGGGAAATGAACCCAAGGCCTTTGTCCTGAGTTACATCTCACACTTCTTTTTAAATTTTGAGGCAGGATCTTGCTCAGTTGGCTCAAACGTGCAACCCTCCTTGCCCCAGCCTCCCAGAGTGCTGGGATTATAGGCACCACACAGCTGGTTTCAAAATAATATTTGAAAAAGGCTGGGGCAGTAGCTCAGTGGTTGAGTGCTTGCATAGCATTCATGAGGCCCTGAGTGGCAGCAGGGTCCTGGTCTTCACAACCCCGACCCCTTTCCTCTGCATTCCTCATATTCCCGACTTGCACAGCTTGGAAGCCTTCTCTCCTGGGGCAGAAACGTTGGTAGCTCTGCAATTTCTGAATGAAAACCATGCATGAAGTTGTGCACAGGAGTTGGCATGCCAGGCCCTGGGCCTCAGTGGCTGTGAAGGACACGGGCATCACAACTGCCGGGGTCTCTCCCTTTGCCTCATTAATCAGCTCCCCGGGTCATCCGTGTGTCTCGCCTCAGGCTCGAATGTCTGGTTTTTGTATAATACACATTTCCCCTAGTTTTTATTTCATCTGTTTTTCTCAAGCAGCCTTTCCCTTATTTTTGAACATTTCAGGGATTTTTTTTTTAAATGTAAATTACAGACGCCTGTGGATTGACGTAATGTGAAAAGAAGGCGGCTGTTTCCCCTCCCTCCAAACAGGGAACACGGCTTTTAAAACTAATAACCCCCTTAAACCTCCCGAAACCCATTTCAACCTTTTCCAGTGGCTGTTTTCAGAGGGAAAAGGAAAAAGCAGAGGCAAGGAAACGTGTCTGAGGCCACGAGCTGGCAGGGCTTGGGGATGCTCCCAGCTGTGCCGGCAGAGCGTGGTCCAGCTTGCAGCTTGGCCATGGGGCACCAGGGAGCCCCCGGCATGGGCACCAGCCTCAGAAGTCCTAGGAAGGAGGACAGACCACAGGTGCAGGAGGAAGGGAGTTCACAGTACCTGCAGGTCCTAGAGAAGGCGTGAACGGAGGGATCGTGAGGCAAACGGAAGGGAGACAGGCTGGTCACTGGGACCAGGTGGTTCTGAGGAATCTACCTGGGAAGCAGAGCCCACATTGCGGGCCTTCTCCGGAAACAGGAAGTGTATGTGGAAGGAGCCTGTGGGGGTGGAGTTGGGGATGGTCAGGAGCTCTGGGGCAATGACAAAAGACATGAATCAGGCCTAGACTGACGTCTAAAGTAGGTGAGACTCCTGTGTTTCTGGATAGGAAAGGCCCATGCAGTCATTCTTATGGATAGAGTCAAGGGTCACTTTGCTTTCCCAGAGGGCTCTGGCTGGCCGTCTGCTCAGGCACTGGGTCCTCTTCTGCCTAGAGCCCTGAGCCAAACACCTGGCAGAGAGACTGACCACCTAGAAAGTACCCATCAGTTTCTACTGAATAAAGGAAGATGCTAATACAGTACGTGAATGGATGAAGGCATGGGAGCAATCTTCTAAGCCACTGCAACCCTTCTGAGAAAGGGAAGGGAAGCTTTTCCCCCGGAGCACCAAGGTTATGCTCCTCCAAAACAGAGCCACCATGGAGAGGTGCACAGGCACCAGGGATGCAAACAAAACTTTCTAATGGCAGCAGGGAAGTCTCTTGTGCTTTCTCTCTCCTACGTTCAGCTGGCTGGGATTTGAAAACTATAGAAGGCAGCAAGGACAGCAAAATCTGCTTGGGAGCACCCCAGGGAGAGGCTGGTGGGAGACACCCTGAGCTTCCCAAGTGCGCTGGTGATCTCTGCTACCTGGAGGCTGAAAGCAGAATCTTTGGGTTTTCTGGATTTGCCTCCCAGGGAGATCACTCATAAATCAGCCAGAAGTTCTCTTCTATTACAGTCGGCTTTGAAAATAATTTCTTCAGTGTTTCCACCTCCCCAATCCACCAAGGACGCTTTAAACTTTAGCAAAGTTGGCCGTTTCTGCCACACTCATGCCAAGGACACTGCTATGGATCCCCAGGGAATTGTGCTTTCTCCTTTGCAGAGCAGAGGAAATGAGAGGAGATAAGGATCACTCCAGCGGAAGGTGAGAGAGCAGCAGCCCCTCCTTGGCTGAAGGCACGGGAGATGTGTTTCAGTTGCTGCTCCAGAGGCAACTGTAGGTGTCCCTGCAGTGTCACCGGGCCACGTGGGTGCTTCATCATCGTCAAGCTACTCTGGAGCAGAGAGAGGATAAGGCCTCACAGAGCTAAACGTCTTCAAGCTAAAAGCAAAATCACTTTGAAAAATACAACCGCTTATCAACTTTATTCACCTCCTATTTCAATGTGAAAAATGCTCCAGTGGGAGGTTTCCTGAGCAAAGGCCAGGATTTACTGTGTATTTCCCACAAACAGGGCTCACTGGCTTGTTCTGTGAGAAATGAAATCCAGGGCACCCAACCCAGCTGGCCGCATGGGCAAAAAGGAGTCTAAGTCAGATTAAAAACTCCACTTCAGGACTTTTTTACTGCTGGAGTGGGTTGGAGAGCTGTCAGTGGGCAGGAAAATAGTACATCTGGAATGTGATTCTGTCCCTGAGTTGGCTGGTATAACTCAACATGGATGTCAGATCTTTTTTTTGTTGTTTTTTGGTGAGTTTTTTTTTTTTTAATGGCCAAGATTTATCTGGCTTCTATTCATTTTTTTAAGTCCAGGGTGAATATTATTGTTAAGTTCTAGACTTTTACATTTGCATAAATTAAAAGCCACATTTCACTTCTGAGCAGATGGCTTGCTTGCCTTCGAGGTTAAAAAAAAAAAATGGCCCAACGAATAACAGTAGTGTCCAAGACACTGGTTACCCAACTCACTCAGAAGATACTAAAAGAGAAAGTTCCTTTGATTTTCTTCACCAAAGCTATATCCCCTTTGTGCCTTTATAAAATCTGGTTCTGGAAAAGTTGGCGCCAAGGTACTCAAACTGAAAGTAGATGTGTGGATGAATTTAGTCAGTCACGTTCTGACCATGGCCACAAGAGGCTATTACAGACCTTTGTGCACCAAGCAGATAGGTTTGTAAAATCGATACAGCCATTTTTAACTTCTAAAGAGTTTTGAGAAGAAAGAGGGGGATCTCCTGCTTGGTTCTACTTGGGGCCAACATTATTTCTGACCAGAAGGGAATGTCTTTCTTTCTCATGCAAGTCCACACTTGGGTTTTGCTGTTAGTTTAAAAGCAAGAGCAATGTAATAAACGTTTAGTAACAACCCCCCACGTGCTTAGATTTATTGCCTAGTTAAATCTTTAATGGTTAAAGTTAAAAACGTTTTATTTCAATGGCCTGGGGATTTGCACAGCTGGAATGCTGTATTTTAATTTATTCAAATTGGAATGGGAAGGACAAAGTGACCAGGAGATTGCCTTTCTTGGATCCCTCCAATCTGGTAGTAAGTAAGGGCACGGTCACGCCCCCAGGATTCCACCCTGACTCCAAGCCCAGCCTGAAAAGGAAAGACGGGAAAGCAGAAGGAAGCAGGCTGGGGGCGCCAGTCTGGGTGAGTCCCTTCCTGCCTGCACTTACCTGTTCTGTTCTCCACCCAGGCTGCTGAGAAATCAAGGAGATCTACACCACGGTTCCGCCCTGCAGGTGGCTGGTCTTGGCAGGGTTTACCCTGCTGGTTTCACCTGTCTTCAAAACTCTGGTTGGATTGTCTGGTCTGGTGACAACTGCACTGGCCAAGGGAAGGAGAAAACTGACCTGCTAAGACTTGATCACAGGATGCAGGAGGGTGGCAGGGGATGGAAGGTTATTGAAGCATACTGGAAGGACAAGAGATAGGATGAGAGGTGGGAGTGACAGAAGGGACAGGGGTGCCACTGCTGACATTTAAACAAATGCTCAGTCTGCACCAGGTCATTTCAAGTTGATTTACTTCGTGGGTTCTCCACTTTGGGTCATTTGTTTATTTGTTTGTCTTTCTGAGTCAGGGCCTCGCTATGCAGTTTAGGCTAGCTTTGAGCTCACTTTGTAGCCTAGGCTGGTCTCGAACTTGCAACAATCCCCCTGCCTCAGCCTCCTGAGTGCTGGGATTACAGGCGTGCACTACTACACCCAGCTTATTTGTTTCTTGGGACAGGGTTTCAGTACGTAATTCAGGCTGGCCTCAAACTCACAGCAATCCTCCTGCCTCGGCCTTCCAAATGCTAGGATTATAGACGTGCACCTCCACAACCAGCTTTATTTTGTTCTCTTTTTATAGATGAGGAACTGAGATGCACAAAGCTTAAGCAACTTTCCAGAGCTAGGAAGAGATGGAGCCAGGCAATCTGACTGGAGAGCATACCGCCTTACTGGGGGCTTCAAAGGGTGGGAACAGGAATACCAGCACTCTGAGAAACCAAGGAGCCTGAGGGATTGAGTCACTGGTACAGCAGAACCAACAAGTGAGTTCCATCACTCCCAGCAAATTCTCATTCCCGTGCATGTCCTACAAACACACACTGCCACTGCACCCAAGCAGCCCTCACGCACCTTAACACACAGAAACACCGTGTTCTTACAAAGATACTTCATGCACTCTTTCGCTCACATCACAGGCCCACACTTCAGAAACTCACACACACACCAAACTCACATTTTCACACATATGCACCAACACTTCTCACACATATCCACCAACAATTCAGATTCATATCTTCCAATGCTACGCATGCATGCATGTACATATGCACACACCTGAACACACACACACACACACCTGAACACACTAAGGAGTATACCAAGTCCAGTTATGTTGGGAGCCACTGGAGCCGGATATTGGTCATATGTCTGAGGGCAGGACAGAGCCAGAGTGCCTCAAGCAGTCAAGCTATCTCAGTCTTGAGAAAAATATCCCGCCTGGACAATTACAGTCGTTAGTTGCTAGGCAACATTACCACTTGTGATACTAACTTTGCAAGAATATAAAATAAATGCCCCTACTGCTGAAGTGAGTCCTCTTGCCCATCAGGTAAGTGGTAATTCCACCTGACCCCGACTATTGTCTCTTCTTTATTTTCTGAACCCTCTCACTGTTTTCTCCCAGGGACCACAGAAAGATCACCGAGTCCTACGCAGTTACTTGTTGATAATCCCTGGGAACTCAGCATGCCCTCATTTCTCAAAGGTGAACTGACTGCTGTTTGTCTTGCTGATGGTGATCTGCTCATTCAGAGATAAATCCTAAAAGAAGAGGGATGAAGCACATGAATCAGATGGCCAGGGACATGAAATGGTCCAAAGGCTCCCAAGACAAAGTAGAGATAACTAGGACCTTCCTCCATCACTTCCAGCCTCCTGGCCTAAGAGCCCTGGGCGTTTACCTTGAGAACAGTCAACCCAGCCTTTGCTACTGACCTTTGTCAGTTCAAGTTTAAAGGTCAAACCTGGGTCTTTGGTTGCCCATAGCTATCTCAGTGGCCAGGCTGAAGACTGCAGACACTATTTAGGTCATTCTCATTAAAGAAACTGGATTGCTGGGTCCAGGGCTAACAGACTCTTAATGGAACATGCTAGGATCCTAGTGAATTTTCTAGCTCTGACATGGTAATATTTCTCAGATAGACACTCACAGACATTCACAGGGTTTTCAACTTCAAGGCCATTTTGCTTGTTTATGGGGTTCGATGTTCTCTGCGCAAACATGGGTTTAAGAATTGACAGAGAGCCAAACTGCCTCCTGTGACACTCGCAGTTCTGTCCAGCAGGACAGCAAAGCCACTCGGCTCCTATTGCCCGCAGAGCCACAATAGTCTGTGCTCTGCAACCAAAGACCTTACCAACTGCAGGAAGTTGGGGGAATAAAAGAAATTTTTCAAATAAAAAGATGTCAATTTAACAGCCAGGGACCTGGAAACAGATGTTCCTCCCCTAGTCCAAGAGCCGCCCATCCGTCCTCCAGGTTTTCAAAGTCACTTCTTGTCAGGTGCCCTGGTTAAGAGGGAGAATTAATGAGCTGTGCTCCATTTTACGGCTGCCATCTGATGTGGGAGCCGTGTGCGGAGGGCTGCGCCGAGGGGCCAGCCCGGCCCCCAGCCCCTCCTCCAGCAGCTCAGCCCGTATCAAAGCAGAGAGCAGCTCAGCTTTTGTAGCAAAATGATTAAAACCACGTGGGGCTTGTTTCCTCACACGTGACCTCCTAACAAAGTGCATGGGGGACGAGAGGAAAGGTGAACCCAGGGGTCTGGAGAGGCCCCCGGAAGAGCAGCACCCAAGAGACGGAGACCCTAGAAAATGGAAACAGAAATATACACACGCACTGCTTCACGAGGACAAACACATACACCTAAAAATGTGCCTGCTCCCTGCAAGTGAAAACAGCCCAGACAGAGCAGCCAGGGGCCCTAATTAGCCAGGTCAGAGAGGCCTGCTTAGCTAAATAAATAAATAAATAAATCCCAGGCCTTCGGTTCCTCCTAGCCCTTGTAGAAAGTACGCTGGGATTGTGCTTACAAACCAAGGCCCAAATGTCTCTGCTGCACCCAGACAGGTAACTTCTCACCCACCTCCAGGCTTTGGCAAGCTTCATCCCACCTGAAAATCACAGCTCAGAAATGGATTGGTCTGAGCACTCAGAGGCCTTCCCTAGGTATTGATGAAAAATCTCCAGCCCCTTGAGCCAGGATTGGATTTAGGGTTTGTTTCTAGCAAACAGAGTGAGGCAGAGGTGATGAGCTGTCCCTCCTAAGGTTAAATTACCTACATGGTGCCTTCCTTCTTGGGCCTGCAGTCTCACGCTCAATCTGGGGGAAGCTGGCTGCCACAGTGCTGGCAAAGACCTGAGGGAAATGTCCAGACAACAGCCTGCGTAAACCAAATCCTCCCGCAACCACTCGAGCACCTAGAAATAGACCTTGTAGGTCCGGCCTGGCCTTGCCTTGACAGTGGGCCCTGGCAACAGCTTCCTGGAGGCCTCCTGAGAAACCTAAGCTGAGCCTGAATTACTGACCTACAGGAGCTGAGAGATCATCAATGCTGTTTTCACTGCTAAATTTGGGGGTCATTTGTTGGGCGGACATAGATAACAAATATACCTGCTTCTCCTCTTCCCTTCCTGGAAGTCCCAGATCCCTGGATCTTTTTCCTCCCCTCCGCCACACAGTGTAGACTTTTTTCTTAGTCCCAACAGGCTGCTACCAGAGGTACAGGCGCTGGTGGTCTGAGTGACTTATAAACCATGGCAATGTGCTTCTCACAGATCTGGAGGCTGGGAGTCCAGGATCAAGGTGCCAGCAGATTCGGTGTCTGGTGAAGGCCCCGTTTATGGCACCTAGGTAACACCTTCGAGCTGTGTCCCCATATGGTGAAAGGGCATGACAGCTCTCTGGAGCCTTCTTTTTCCCTTTGTCGGTACTGAGGATTGATCCCTAGGTATTTGCACTGAGCTACATCCACAGCCCTTTTTTTTTTTTTTTTAAATTTTGTGACAGAGTCTCACTAAGTCACTAAACTGCCTAAACTTGGCTCAGATTTCAGGCACAGGCCACCACGCTCAGCTCTCTGGGGACTCTCTTACTTTATTTTGATTTTTTTTATTAGTACATATTTGTCATACATATTGACCACATTCATCATAAAGAATTTGTACCTGTACATAATAAATCTTAATTCTTTTTTTTTTCTTAGTCCCATTTGGGGCCTCTTTTACAAAGGCACTAATTCTATTCATGAGGGATCCATCCCATGACTTAATTACCTCCCAGAGGTGCCGTCTCCTAACAAGGTCACGCTGTGTGTGTGTGTGTGTGTGTGTGTGTGTGTGTTAGGGCTCAGTGTATGAATCTGGGTGGGCATTGAGGGAGACCAAACAGAAACGTTCAGGCCACAGCAGCTTTCTACAAGGATTCATTAAACAGAGTAGTAAATGGGGCTGCAGATCTCCGTGGGCATCGTCATCAGTCTTCCGACAACCCTACATGTTGGCATTATTACTTCTCATTTTATAAGAGTTTTCAACATGAGACTAGAAAACGCTATGATACTTAAACCCCGCAGCTAACACGGGGAGGGGTGGGATTTGAGCGTCCTGTGCTCTTCACACTTTCTCCGCTGAGTGGATGGCTCTGTACATTAGCAAACGCTTTCAAGGCAATGATCTCATCTAACCTTCACAATGACCCTGGGAGTGAGAAATAATAACTCTCACCTCCAGTGTGGCCAAGATAGGAATCAAAGCTCGCTGGGGCGAGTGCAACTGCCTGGTTGACACAGCTGGGGAACAGCAAAGCCAGCATTTCCTCAGTTCATCTAAAAGGCATTTGCTGAGCAGCGCCCAGGTGCCAGACACCATGACTGATAGGACGGGGTCCTCCTAGAGACCTCCAGTTCCCCTCTCCCCCAGTCCTTCAGGGCTGCACGTTGGTCGCTGCTGTGCGCCAAGTACTCGGGGTAAAAGTAGGTCCTTGTCCATGGCACCTTGCTGCCGGGGCACTGCCTGAGCGGGGCTGAGCTGAAGGGAGATTGACGGGTGAGGGCTGGGGACGCCGAGAAAGCAAATCAGGGAGACAACGAAAGAAGGGCATTTTAAAGGATGGAGCCAAAAGATGCAGTAAGCAAGAAAAGCTTGACGCTTCAGAGCTTTTAAAACCTCTGCCTGTATCCCTCTCCTCACTCCCATCCCCATGGGCAACTGTCTCAGTGTGTGACGCAAGTGGCTTTTAGGCGGGGTGTTTTTCTCTGACTTTGCAAATGGCTTGGTTTTTTTTTTTTGCAGGGAATTTTTTTTTTTATGTGATAATGCATATTTCTTCTGTGGTTTACTTTTCTACAGTTTCAGATCATGCACATCCCTGCAGGTACATCTAATCCATTGCTCCCAACTCTCACAAAACGTGGTGTACCTACCACATCTTGCCCGCCTCATGTCCCTCTGCGGACCAGTGTGGGGAGGACCTTGCGCTCATAGGATCTGACCTGAATTCCAGACCGTGCTCTGCTCCCCAACACCCTCACAGAAGCAGCGCGTGGGCATTTTTATGTCACCATACCCTTGCACCACCTGGTCATATCCAGCTTCCTAATTCCCCCCAGTCTGGTCCTTGTAAAGTGATATCTCTCTATTTCTTTCATTCAGACCTCTCTGATTATTTAGGGTTGGAGCAACTCTTTGTATCTTTGGGAGACCCTTAAATTATCTGGGTTGAGCTCATCAGACTTAGAGTGGAAGAGGAAAGATCAGCCCACTTCACCTGCCTGGATCACGACCCGCCTGCAGGAACAGATGCTCCACTGCCTGGTGCTGCCAGTGGGGAACAGTGGAAAATACATCGTGCAGTTCCAGGTGAGGCCACATAAAAGTGTCCTAAAGGTGGGTGGGCTTCTTGGGAACCAGACGGTGGTACACATTTTTCCACCCTTCCCCTTTTGCATCTGAGTGAGCTACCATCTCTAAAGGCAATATGACGTCCCAAAGTCCCCACAGCTAGCAAGCGGCAGAGCCAGACCAAGTCCCCAGGGCTCCTAGTACAGGGCTGTCTTGTGCCACGCGGCCACCTTTATTTATCTGCGCCGGAGCACTCAGAGGAGGGCCCTTGGGGGAGGGCCAGTTACTCTGGGTGCTGAAGGATGGAGACCTTCCATGAGGGCAGCCAGTGCAGACAGCCAGAGCACACGCTGTGGCAAGGAATTGCCAGGGTCTAGAGCACGCCAGTTTGTGGGGAATCTCAGCTCCCTGAAGAGAACCTGTTGGAGGTGATCTGGGAAGAGGGGCAGGAAGAACAGAAGGGAATGCAGGATGAATCCCCACCCTCGTGCCCTTGCCCCTTGCACAAATCCCTGGGAGTCGCTCCTCCCTACAGCTCTCTTTGCCCCCAGATTTATTTTGCTTTCTTTCATTAAATCAAACTTTATCAGACAGTTTTACTATCAGCCGTTAAAACGAAATGTGTTTGTGCAACAGTAAACACCTTGTTACTGCAGGGAAGGATTACATAAACAACGGCCGGATGAGGCCTGACTGGCTGTGCCCAGGACCCCACGGCCTCATCGTCTGGAAGGAGGAGGCATGTGGAAGGGCACTTCAGAGGCATCCTGGAATGGGAAGGCAGAGGTAGGGCTCGCTCTGGCCTGGGCTTCTGCTGCAGGATGGGGTCACAGGCAAGCACCTTGCTCATCAGAAGAGCGGGGTCCTCCAGAGTCCTCAGAGAAGACACACACCTTGCCAGAGACCTGGGGGAGGAGAAGCAGGGAGAGGGGGTACAGGGGGCTGACGGGCCAGGAAGGGGGAGGCCAGGCAGGGGCCCAGGTTGGGGTTGGAATTTGGTGAGATGATCTCATGGGTCGGGGGCTCCACAGGGGTGGGAACGAGATGGAGGCTGGAAGGCGTAAAGAAAGAAAAGAGTCAGTCAAGGTCAGGGTAAGGAGAAGAGCAGGTAAGGAGGACAAGGCCTTGGCGGCTGCTTGGGCCCAAGGGTTGGCCAAAGAGGGAAAAGCCCAAGGCCCTTTTGGGGTGTCTACTCTGGCTTGCAGTGAGCGGCATCCAGGGACATGGGCACTGACCAAAGGCAGGGCCAGCAGGCAGCGAGCCAGCCTCTTGTGGGGTCTGCTCACAGACTTCTGGTCTCAAGGTCCTCTCAGGACACACGGGCTGGAGGTACAGCTCAGTGGGCTAAGTGCTTGCCGCTGAGCACTAGGGCCCTGAGTTCGATCCCCGGTCCCGGAAAAAAAAAAAAAAGGGGAACCTCTCAGGACACAACCCCCCGAACTCACCACGCTTCTGCATGGGGGCTGTGTGCTGAGCTGGAGGGTCCTGTAGTGCGAGCTGTCCATGAGGCTCTGAAAACCTTGAGGGCAGCCAGAGGGAAGATGAGCAGATCAGGTGTTTGCCCCGCTGGGCACCAGGCACTGTGCTGGGGGCCTCTGCACTACAAATGCTCACTCATTTTGACACTTATACCCCCACTTTGCAGCAGAAATTATTACCTTGACATATCTTCATATATCTTGCTGCCAGTTCACAGCAATGATCTTATTCCTTCTACGCTACTATCATTGCTCCTTTTTTTTGGTACTAGGAATCGAACTCAGGACCTTGCCCTTGCCAGGCAGGTGCTTCTGCCACTGAGCTGTATCCCCAGCCCCATTATCACTACTATGCATTGTTCTGTTATTGAGTACTTACTCTATGGCAGGCCCTGTGGCTATGTTATTTCATTCCACTGCACATCCAGCTTATGAGGCAGGTGTTCTTTCCTTTTATAAACGGAGAAACCAAGTCTGAGAGCGGTAAATGTCTGAGCCAGAACTGGAGGACAAATAACCCTAATGTCACAGCCTGTTCTTGTCTGAGTGTACGAAGAAGGGGACCTGGAGAGAGGAACAGGGACACTGCAGGGGGTAGGGCGGCCCACACACAGCAGGCTCTCCCTGGGCACGTGGCATGCAGATGTCCCTATTAGAGAACAGAAGAGGAGACCAGCTTCACCAGGGGTCCAAAGAGTCCAGGCGCTCCTGGGCTGGCACGGCCCCAGCCCCTTCCTCAGACACCAGAATGTGCTTGCCAGTGCCCTGGAAGCTACTGGCCTTTGAAGCTGAGTCCGTAAGGCACTAGCCTGGAGTCCTGGCCTGGTGGCTTAAACCCCAAATCCTGAGGCCCCCTCACGCCACCTCTGGCCTTCTAAGCCACTCCCCAGGCACTTGGCCTGCTCCTTGCCACCTAACACCCAGCCCACTCCCTACCACAAGTTGGCACCTCAGCCAGGCTACAGCCTGGCACCGAAGGCCCTACAATAGAGGCCCCAGCCCAAGGTCAGCCTGACCTCAGGACCTTGGATCACTAGGGCTGCAAGTCCCCAGGTCACCGCAGTCTTTCCGCTCAGCTCCTGAGGACGCACAAGCCCCTGGCTTCGCTGCCCAGCTGGTCCCTTTGAAGTGACCAGGAGACCAAACAAGCCTGAATGATGGGAACAGCACCAGCACCTGCGGGCGCAAACCTCAGGATGACATTGAGCAAAATCACCAGGCAGGACCTGAGGGCCAGGCCAGGGGCCCACAGCTTGGTTTAATACTCTGCTGTTGTATTCTTAAAATTCTTAATTTCATTTTTACAAGAAGCTCTGCTTTTTTTTTTCACTGAGCCTCGAAAATTTTATGCTTGGTCCCTTTCTCATCGTCTC